>LS997564.1:10795590-10813090 GCA_000469685.2 Haemonchus contortus
GATAGATAGATAGATAGATAGATAGATAGATAGATAGATAGATAGATAGATAGATAGATAGATAGATAGATAGATAGATAGATAGATAGATAGATAGATAGATAGATAGATAGATAGATAGATAGATAGATAGATAGATAGATAGATAGATAGATAGATAGATAGATAGATAGATAGATAGATAGATAGATAGATAGATAGATAGATAGATAGATAGATAGATAGATAGATAGATAGATAGATAGATAGATAGATAGATAGATAGATAGATAGATAGATAGATAGATAGATAGATAGATAGATAGATAGATAGATAGATAGATAGATAGATAGATAGATAGATAGATAGATAGATACTATAGATAGATAGATAGATAGATAGATAGATAGATAGATAGATAGATAGATAGATAGATAGATAGATAGATAGATAGATAGATAGATAGATAGATAGATACTATAGATAGATAGATAGATAGATAGATAGATAGATAGATAGATAGATAGATAGATAGATAGATAGATAGATAGATAGATAGATAGATAGATAGATAGGTAGATAGATAGATAGATAGATAGATAGATAGATAGATAGATAGATAGATAGATAGATAGATAGATAGATAGATAGATAGATAGATAGATAGATAGATAGATAGATAGATAGATAGATAGATAGATAGATAGATAGATAGATAGATAGATAGATAGATAGATAGATAGATAGATAGATAGATAGATAGATAGATAGATAGATAGATAGATAGATAGATAGATAGATAGATAGATAGATAGATAGATAGATAGATAGATACAGTAGCGCTCAAAAGTCTTCGGTGAAATGCTTTGACGCTTTTTCCTTCATAACTTTTCTCTTAGTAAACCAAATCGCGCGAAATTTGGATATGTTCAGCTAGAGCATATTTCACCCTACCCAACACTATTTGACTGCAAAGCTGCAATATCCACAGGTAGAGCACGGTGTTTGCTGCAGTAGCAGATTTTGCTAAAAGTAAAGTCGTTAACGTCTCCACTTATTTACACCTTATGTGCGTTTTTCTCATCTATTGTGTTCAGCATTATCGCTCGTACACATTAGACAGGACAAAAAGGAAAGAGATTCTAGAAGGACCATCATCGGTATTTTCAGTCGATTTAAAGTTCATGCTCTTTGGAATATCTGGAACGTGATTGGATTGCAGGTTAATAGTGGTAAATATTCACAGTACACCCACGCTCCACTTATAGAAATTTCGCATGATTAGATCCAGTAGGAAAGGAGTTACGGCTGAAAAGTACGGCTGGAGGACCATTTCACCGAAGACTTTTGAGCGCTACTGTAGATACTATAGATAGATAGATAGATAGATAGATAGATAGATAGATAGATAGATAGATAGATAGATAGATAGATAGATAGATAGATAGATAGATAGATAGATAGATACTATAGATAGATAGATAGATAGATAGATAGATAGATAGATAGATAGATAGATAGATAGATAGATAGATAGATAGATAGATAGATAGATAGATAGATAGATAGATAGATAGATAGATAGATAGATAGATAGATAGATAGATAGATAGATAGATAGATAGATAGATAGATAGATAGATAGATAGATAGATAGATAGATAGATAGATAGATAGATAGATAGATAGATAGATAGATAGATAGATAGATAGATAGATAGATAGATAGATAGATAGATAGATAGATAGATAGATAGATAGATAGATAGATAGATAGATAGATAGATAGATAGATAGATAGATAGATAGATAGATAGATAGATAGATAGATAGATAGATAGATAGATAGATAGATAGATAGATAGATAGATAGATAGATAGATAGATAGATAGATAGATAGATAGATAGATAGATAGATAGATAGATAGATAGATAGATAGATAGATAGATAGATAGATAGATAGATAGATAGATAGATAGATAGATAGATAGATAGATAGATAGATAGATAGATAGATAGATAGATAGATAGATAGATAGATAGATAGATAGATAGATAGATAGATAGATAGATAGATAGATAGATAGATAGATAGATAGATAGATAGATAGATAGATAGATAGATACTATAGATAGATAGATAGATATTATAGATAGATAGATAGATAGATAGATAGATAGATAGATAGATAGATAGATAGATAGATAGATAGATAGATAGATAGATAGATAGATAGATAGATAGATAGATAGATAGATAGATAGATAGATAGATAGATAGATAGATAGATAGATAGATAGATAGATAGATAGATAGATAGATAGATAGATAGATAGATAGATAGATAGATAGATAGATAGATAGATAGATAGATAGATAGATAGATAGATAGATAGATAGATAGATAGATAGATAGATAGATAGATAGATAGATAGATAGATAGATAGATAGATAGATAGATAGATATATAGATAGATATTATAGATAGATATTATAGATAGATAGATAGATAGATAGATAGATAGATAGATAGATAGATAGATAGATAGATAGATAGATAGATAGATAGATAGATCGATAGATAGATAGATAGATAGATAGATAGATAGATAGATAGATAGATAGATAGATAGATAGATAGATAGATAGATAGATAGATAGATAGATAGATAGATAGATAGATAGATAGATAGATAGATAGATAGATAGATAGATAGATAGATAGATAGATAGATAGATAGATAGATAGATAGATAGATAGATAGATAGATAGATAGATAGATAGATAGATAGATAGATAGATAGATAGATAGATAGATAGATAGATAGATAGATAGATAGATAGATAGATAGATAGATAGATAGATAGATAGATAGATAGATAGATAGATAGATAGATAGATAGATAGATAGATAGATAGATAGATAGATAGATAGATAGATAGATAGATAGATAGATAGATAGATAGATAGATAGATAGATAGATAGATAGATAGATAGATAGATAGATAGATAGATAGATAGATAGATAGATAGATAGATAGATAGATAGATAGATAGATAGATAGATAGATAGATAGATAGATAGATAGATATTATAGATAGATAGATAGATAGATAGATAGATAGATAGATAGATAGATAGATAGATAGATAGATAGATAGATAGATAGATAGATAGATAGATAGATAGATAGATAGATAGATAGATAGATAGATAGATAGATAGATAGATAGATAGATAGATAGATAGATAGATAGATAGATAGATAGATAGATAGATAGATAGATAGATAGATAGATAGATAGATAGATAGATAGATAGATAGATAGATAGATAGATAGATAGATAGATAGATAGATAGATAGATAGATAGATAGATAGATAGATAGATAGATAGATAGATAGATAGATAGATAGATAGATAGATAGATAGATAGATAGATAGATAGATAGATAGATAGATAGATAGATAGATAGATAGATAGATAGATAGATAGATAGATAGATAGATAGATAGATAGATAGATAGATAGATAGATAGATAGATAGATAGATAGATAGATAGATAGATAGATAGATAGATAGATAGATAGATAGATAGATAGATAGATAGATAGATAGATAGATAGATAGATAGATAGATAGATAGATAGATAGATAGATAGATAGATAGATAGATAGATAGATAGATAGATAGATAGATAGATAGATAGATAGATAGATAGATAGATAGATAGATAGATAGATAGATAGATAGATAGATAGATAGATAGATAGATAGATAGATAGATAGATAGATAGATAGATAGATAGATAGATAGATAGATAGATAGATAGATAGATAGATAGATAGATAGATAGATAGATAGATAGATAGATAGATAGATAGATAGATAGATAGATAGATAGATAGATAGATAGATAGATAGATAGATAGATAGATAGATAGATAGATAGATAGATAGATAGATAGATAGATAGATAGATAGATAGATAGATAGATAGATAGATAGATAGATAGATAGATAGATAGATAGATAGATAGATAGATAGATAGATAGATAGATAGATAGATAGATAGATAGATAGATAGATAGATAGATAGATAGATAGATAGATAGATAGATAGATAGATAGATAGATAGATAGATAGATAGATAGATAGATAGATAGATAGATAGATAGATAGATAGATAGATAGATAGATAGATAGATAGATAGATAGATAGATAGATAGATAGATAGATAGATAGATAGATAGATAGATAGATAGATAGATAGATAGATAGATAGATAGATAGATAGATAGATAGATAGATAGATAGATAGATAGATAGATAGATAGATAGATAGATAGATAGATAGATAGATAGATAGATAGATAGATAGATAGATAGATAGATAGATAGATAGATAGATAGATAGATAGATAGATAGATAGATAGATAGATAGATAGATAGATAGATAGATAGATAGATAGATAGATAGATAGATAGATAGATAGATAGATAGATAGATAGATAGATAGATAGATAGATAGATAGATAGATAGATAGATAGATAGATAGATAGATAGATAGATAGATAGATAGATAGATAGATAGATAGATAGATAGATAGATAGATAGATAGATAGATAGATAGATAGATAGATAGATAGATAGATAGATAGATAGATAGATAGATAGATAGATAGATAGATAGATAGATAGATAGATAGATAGATAGATAGATAGATAGATAGATAGATAGATAGATAGATAGATAGATAGATAGATAGATAGATAGATAGATAGATAGATAGATAGATAGATAGATAGATAGATAGATAGATAGATAGATAGATAGATAGATAGATAGATAGATAGATAGATAGATAGATAGATAGATAGATATTATAGATAGATAGATAGATAGATAGATAGATAGATAGATAGATAGATAGATAGATAGATAGATAGATAGATAGATAGATAGATAGATAGATAGATAGATAGATAGATAGATAGATAGATAGATAGATAGATAGATAGATAGATAGATAGATAGATAGATAGATAGATAGATAGATAGATAGATAGATAGATAGATAGATAGATAGATAGATAGATAGATAGATAGATAGATAGATAGATAGATAGATAGATAGATAGATAGATAGATAGATAGATAGATAGATAGATAGATAGATAGATAGATAGATAGATAGATAGATAGATAGATAGATAGATAGATAGATAGATATTATAGATAGATATTATAGATAGATATTATAGATAGATAGATAGATAGATAGATAGATAGATAGATAGATAGATAGATAGATAGATAGATAGATAGATAGATAGATAGATAGATAGATAGATAGATAGATAGATAGATAGATAGAGATAGATAGATAGATAGATAGATAGATAGATAGATAGATAGATAGATAGATAGATAGATAGATAGATAGATAGATAGATAGATAGATAGATAGATAGATAGATAGATAGATAGATAGATAGATAGATAGATAGATAGATAGATAGATAGATAGATAGATAGATAGATAGATAGATAGATAGATAGATAGATAGATAGATAGATAGATAGATAGATAGATAGATAGATAGATAGATAGATAGATAGATAGATAGATAGATAGATAGATAGATAGATAGATAGATAGATAGATAGATAGATAGATAGATAGATAGATAGATAGATAGATAGATAGATAGATAGATAGATAGATAGATAGAAAAGTAGAGACGTTACTGATGAACAATCCTAATTCTAGAAATTGTGTAACGTTTAAGCTCCTTTGCGACTGTGACAAGGAAGCAGGGAGCTCAGATGTCAAAAAGAATTTCTCTGTGATTACTTACACAGCAACCTAAGCTTCCTCCGTCGTCCTGACGGTACAGTCACTTGCTTCGACGTGATGTTTTGTAAAATTGTAGTAAATCGCAGCATTACGCGATGCCGAAATCCCACAAGATTGAAAGGCATGGGCAAATTCTCTCACTGACCCCCAAACTAGTGACGACGACAACTGCATCTCGAAGGGCAACGATGATTGTTATCCACAACTCGGTCATCCAATGGATGTGTTTGCCTGGCTACGTAGAATCTTATTGTTGAGCAGGATGAATGGGGTTGTTCCTCCGATTCTTCCTTCCGAAATTATGCTCAGGACACGATTTCTACTGTTCCCCTTTACCAGAGGGTCCAAAAGTGAGATCAACAATGGGGCGGCCATATTGACAAGAAAGAGAAGAGAGCCTGGCGTCAGAGGGCGATCAACTGATATGTAAATACTAAAATTGTTGCATATAGTGACTGGCCTTGCCGATTTTGTTCGCTGTGAAACATTTTTCAAACTTACTACAGTGCCAATTCCTCCTCCACCTCCGCCATCTGTTGTGGTGCTGTGCTCAAAACGTCCTCTTGTTGTGGTCTCCTGGAGCGGTGAGAATTAATTTTAATTGTTCAATATGTGATGCCATTGTGATGCAGGAGACCCTAGCTTGAGAAGGATAGGTAGACAGACCAAATATATAGACAGATAGATAGATAGATAAATAGATAGATAGATAGAGAGATAGATAGATAGATAGATAGATAAGATAGATAGATAGATAGATAGATAGATAGATAGATAGATAGATAGATAGATAGATAGATAGAATAGATAGATAGATAGATAGATAGATAGATAGATAGATATATATAGATAGATATTATAGATAGATATTGATAGATAGATAGATAGATAGATAGATAGATAGATAGATAGATAGATAGATAGATAGATAGATAGATAGGATAGATAGATAGATAGATAGATAGATAGATAGATAGATAGATAGATAGATAGATAGATAGATAGATAGATAGATAGATAGATAGATAGATAGATAGATAGATAGATAGATAGATAGATAGATAGATAGATAGATAGATAGATAGATAGATAGATAGATAGATAGATAGATAGATAGATAGATAGATAGATAGATAGATAGATAGATAGATAGATAGATAGATAGATAGATAGATAGATAGATAGATAGATAGATAGATAGATAGATAGATAGATAGATAGATAGATAGATAGATAGATAGATAGATAGATAGATAGATAGATAGATAGATAGATAGATAGATAGATAGATAGATAGATAGATAGATAGATAGATAGATAGATAGATAGATAGATAGATAGATAGATAGATAGATAGATAGATAGATAGATAGATAGATAGATAGATAGATAGATAGATAGATAGATAGATAGATAGATAGATAGATAGATAGATAGATAGATAGATAGATAGATAGATAGATAGATAGATAGATAGATAGATAGATAGATAGATAGATAGATAGATAGATAGATAGATAGATAGATAGATAGATAGATAGATAGATAGATAGATAGATAGATAGATAGATAGATAGAAAAGTAGAGACGTTACTGATGAACAATCCTAATTCTAGAAATTGTGTAACGTTAAGCTCCTTTGCGACTGTGACAAGGAAGCAGGGAGCTCAGATGTCAAAAGAATTTCTCTGTGATTACTTACACAGCAACCTAAGCTTCCTCCGTCGTCCTGACGGTACAGTCACTTGCTTCGACGTGATGTTTTGTAAAATTGTAGTAAATCGCAGCATTACGCGATGCCGAACTCCCACAAGATTGAAAGGCATGGGCAAATTCTCCCACTGACCCCCAAACTAGTGACGACGACAACTGCATCTCGAAGGGCAACGATGATTGTTATCCACAACTCGTTCATCCAATGGATGTGTTTGCCTGGCTACGTAGAATCTTATTGTTGAGCAGGATGAATGGGGTTGTTCCTCCGATTCTTCCTTCCGAAATTATGCTCAGGACACGATTTCTACTGTTCCCCTTTACCAGAGGGTCCAAAAGTGAGATCAACAATGGGGCGGCCATATTGACAAGAAAGAGAAGAGAGCCTGGCGTCAGAGGGCGATCAACTGATATGTAAATACTAAAATTGTTGCATATAGTGACTGGCCTTGCCGATTTTGTTCGCTGTGAAACATTTTTCAAACTTACTACAGTGCCAATTCCTCCTCCACCTCCGCCATCTGTTGTGGTGCTGTGCTCAAAAACGTCCTCTGTTGTGGTCTCCTGGAGCGGTGAGAATTAATTTTAATTGTTCAATTGTGATGCCATTGTGATGAGGAGACCCTAGCTTGAGAAGGATAGGTAGACAGACAAATATATAGACAGATAGATAGATAGATAAATAGATAGATAGATAGAGAGATAGATAGATAGATAGATAGATAGATAGATAGATAGATAGATAGATAGATAGATAGATAGATAGATAGATAGATAGATAGATAGATAGATAGATAGATAGATAGATAGATAGATAGATAGATAGATAGATAGATAGATAGATAGATAGATAGATAGATAGATAGATAGATAGATAGATAGATAGATAGATAGATAGATAGATAGATAGATAGATAGATAGATAGATAGATAGATAGATAGATAGATAGATAGATAGATAGATAGATAGATAGATAGATAGATAGATAGATAGATAGATAGATAGATAGATAGATAGATAGATAGATAGATAGATAGATAGATAGATAGATAGATAGATAGATAGATAGATAGATAGATAGATAGATAGATAGATAGATAGATAGATAGATAGATAGATAGATAGATAGATAGATAGATAGATAGATAGATAGATAGATAGATAGATAGATAGATAGATAGATAGATAGATAGATAGATAGATAGATAGATAGATAGATAGATAGATAGATAGATAGATAGATAGATAGATAGATAGATAGATAGATAGATAGATAGATAGATAGATAGATAGATAGATAGATAGATAGATAGATAGATAGATAGATAGATAGATAGATAGATAGATAGATAGATAGATAGATAGATAGATAGATAGATAGATAGATAGATAGATAGATAGATAGATAGATAGATAGATAGATAGATAGATAGATAGATAGATAGATAGATAGATAGATAGATAGATAGATAGATAGATAGATAGATAGATAGATAGATAGATAGATAGATAGATAGATAGATAGATAGATAGATAGATAGATAGATAGATAGATAGATAGATAGATAGATAGATAGATAGATAGATAGATAGATAGATAGATAGATAGATAGATAGATAGATAGATAGATAGATAGATAGATAGATAGATAGATAGATAGATAGATAGATAGATAGATAGATAGATAGATAGATAGATAGATAGATAGATAGATAGATAGATAGATAGATAGATAGATAGATAGATAGATAGATAGATAGATAGATAGATAGATAGATAGATAGATAGATAGATAGATAGATAGATAGATAGATAGATAGATAGATAGATAGATAGATAGATAGATAGATAGATAGATAGATAGATAGATAGATAGATAGATAGATAGATAGATAGATAGATAGATAGATAGATAGATAGATAGATATTAGGTTGAGTCATAAGTCCTCGGACAAATTGGCAATGATAATACTTATCTTACAATTTTTAAACGACAATAGCGAATCACTTGAAATATGCCCCATTCGCATCGATGGTCTTCTGTCAATGCTTGGGCAGATCGTAAATGCCCTTGCTTTAGAACGCAGGGAGCTGCCCCTTTAAGAACTGCTCCAGTGCCATTTTGATGTCGTCGCGGGTTTGAAAGTCCTGACCATCCAGATGACGTTGAAGATGGGGAAAAAGGTGGTAGTCCGGAGGATCCAAGTCTGAGGAACATGGTTGGTGTGGTAAACTTGTCCTACCGAAATTCGTCACTTCAGTTTTGGTAGTTCTTGCAATGTGAAGGCGAGCGTTGTCGTGCTGGAAGTGAACTTTGTGCTGCTGTGGACGTGTAGCTTCGGGATTCGCCTTCAAATTCCTCAGTTGCGAAACGGAGACGTGTGCGGTCACTGTGCATCTTTCCTCTAGCATCTCCCATTATACAACACACTGAACGCTCCGCCAGAACCAGTGCATAACCTCCTTCGCGTGTACGTTCGGTTTGGGGGAGTCTTCCGCATCCGCACCTTTGTCAACCCATTGAGCACGCCGGTGAGTGTTAGAGTAGAGGTTCGACTCAGCACCCCTGGTGACTAGGTACTCGAGCCACGTGTGATGCCTTTGAGCGTGAGGAGAGAAAGTGCCACGTCGTCGCGGCGGTCTATGTCATACTGCTTCAAAGCATGAAGCATCTATGGATCGAGCTTTCGCACCTTGTCGATTGACTTCAATTCACGAAGAACTGTGGACTGACTCCTCAAGGGTGGCTGCCAGTTCACGAGTAGTTTGATGCGGATCGGCTCCAACCTGGCTCCGCAGCACTTTCAAATCCAACTTCAGTGAGTGTCCCGGACGGTCTTCATTTTCGACGGAATAGTCGCCCGATGCGAACTTCTAGTGCCACTTGTAAATTGTACACGTCCTGCTTGTGAACGTCCTTCATGCTTCTATCGATTGCCGCGGGTTCGTGGCCAGATAAAAAAATAAATATGGTGGTGTTGCGGATGTGGAGTTGCGACGGCTTGAAATCATGAGGCACAGTTGCTGGAAAGGAAACAGTGAGGTGCCTTTTCCAGTATGCGTTTGAAAGAGCTTTCCATACTCTATCTAACAATGCCTGCACGTTCATTTTCGTCATCTCTTTCCCGAGTTATGATCGCTAGAAGTCAACACTATCGCATTGTCCAAGGACTTATGACTCAACCTAATAGATATAGATAGATAGATAGATAGATAGATAGATAGATAGATAGATAGATAGATAGATAGATAGATAGATAGATAGATAGATAGATAGATAGATAGATAGATAGATAGATAGATAGATAGATAGATAGATAGATAGATAGATAGATGACGTTACGGAATATGAAATGCCATAGTTGATTTTCGAAATTTTAGCAAGGTTTTATAACGTACGCGAGGGTTTGTACTAGGCTCTGCTGTGGCAGTTGTTCCCTTATTTGCAACCATGGGAACGATTCCTCTTCCTGGATTCTGCAAAAGTTAGTTTTTTTGCTGAGTTCCCTGAACCATCTCAATGTTTAGCCTTAACAATTTTCAAACACATATATAGCATATAGTTAGTTAGATCATTTTCATACTTCCGGCAAAGTAAACCTAAGCGTTTGCAGTTTGCAAAGGTTTATTCCTTTCTTCTAAGTTGGTCTCTCGATTCCAACTTGCTCCGTTGCCGGAGCCTGTCGAGGTTAGGGTTTATCTCAATCCTTGACTTACCATAGTGTTTTGCCCACCTCGAACCTATAGTTTGTGTATCTCTACTACTGTGTTAATAAAGCAGGGAGCTTAAATATAAGAGGCGCGTCTCTGTGAATGTTCACGTACCAAGATGACCCTTCATCGTACTGATGGTACAGTCACTTGCTTTGACTAGATGTTTTGTAAACTCCTGGTGTTACGCAAGTTCTGTCATAGGCACACTAATCTTGTGGAAACGATTACTCCAGCTCGAAGGGCAACGGTGAAGGTTACCCACAAGTTCTTCTCTGATCAACAACTTTTACCTGCCATCTTACACTTAGGCAGGGAGGAAGGTGTTGTCTCTTCAAATCTCCCTCCCGCAATTTCACATTGGGTTACGTTTTTGAAGAATCGCATCGCACCCGTCTCAGACGTGGATTACACCAGATCATCTCACAAGCCTCTTGAACTCATCGACAAAACCCCGACTCATAACTCAGTACCTAAAAGCAGGGATAGCTGAGTATGTAAGAATGCTGGCATATGTTTACGCTCAGGAATATATCTGCAAAAATGGTGTCGGTAACTGATAGTGCATCCTTTCACGGCAAATATGCTTCAAGCCTCTGAAGGGTTCCGTTTAAAAACTAGATCGCCACCTGTGAAAAGCGCTTAAGATCTTGTGCCGGGTTCTCCGGAATTGGAGAGGGTGCCAAACTCTACAACAACGGGGAAAACACCAAACAGCGCCTCCGTCGTTAATAGGATTGGCGGTTGAATGACGGCTATGAGGATAGATACGAAGGAAAGGTATGAACAGTAACGCCCGTGTACGCACAGCAAAATGGCTGTCCCGAGTAGGAAACGGCCGAGTTCTACCTCTCCCTTGACGATGCCATTAGCTCAGTTCCTGTAGGAAACTATCTAACTATAGAGGTTGGTCTGCAGTGCCACGTTGATAGCGGTCGGTTCGGCCTGGAGAGTAGACGAAGAGGCGACAGTAACGAAGAAGGCAAGAAACAGCCATTGACCTAGCTACAGTCCATGGGATGGCAGCAAATTGTACCCTTTTAACAAGAAGGAAGACTCAGAAGATGGGTTTCAGCAGTGGAAGAAACAAATGAAAATCAGTCATGCGCTTGTGAGAATATTGTCTCCGGAACTAACAAGGAAGGTCTTTCAGGGCGTGGGACGTATTTTGAAAATGGTTTTTTGCATGGTATAGGGGCATGAGCACTGAGTATAGAACTGTGGTCCATTTCCGCTAAATGGCCTTCTGAATGCCAAAAAACGACTGAAAATAATTTTGTCAAAAATCGCCGTTTTATCCAACTAAGAGTCGTTTGTTTCATTCACGGCGACGACTGTCCGTACAGTAGAAGACGCCAGTTGACTGCGCGCTGAAAATAACGTGAAAGGTAGCCAAAAAAGGGGCCCACATGTTGAAACATGCTGAAAAGTGCGGGGAAGATTCATATAGGTTCTCCACGGCCTAGCTGCCAGCGGCGGCGGATGGTATGGTGGATAGCGATGTGGACTTCGAACTGGAACGGCTGGACTGGGTTGATGGTTCGGATCCTCGAGGGTCCGTCGCTTTTGCATTTTGTGCTGCCACCTTCAGATTGGCTCCTTATTGCACCAGGACCAAAGCAAGAGCCTGGCTGGTCACGGTCGTGTCCAGAACCGGCAATAACCTCTACTGACGTACTGGTGCCGATATCAACAATGGATGATTCGCACCTGTGAACGCTGGACATGACAACCCTCGGAGAGCAGAATATGGAATTGCTCAAGACTTCTTGGATGTGCAAAACATTCTCTTATTTTACTTACTTACTTACTTTCTACTTTCTAACTTACGAACCATTACAACTCTACCACTGTACCCATTATCAATCTCGACATGGCTTTTTCACCAGCAAGAGTTATTGGCCGACTACTATCCTCATTCTCGCCAGATTTTTCTCCTCCAACGAGAAAGGAGATCGCAATTGCCGACGCGTTCAGAGCGATTCTCCGAGGCGCAGAAAATGCCGACGTCGAATATGGGGAAGAAGAAGAGGTACTTCAGGTAAACTTCACACGGATAGTTGGGAGGAAAGCAGATTCTGCATTGCAACAGTTTATAGGCATCTTTGGACGAAAAAGAAGAGGTTAGCTGGACTCCAGAGGATGACGACGATGGCAGGAGCAACACCGAAATTCCAGCCCAGAGGAGCGTTTTTTTTCGACGGAAGACCCATTTCTCGAGAAACTGTTAGTTTTAGCACTGTCTAAAAAGCTCAATGTGAATAGCTGTATCTCGACAGATTCGCCTCGCCATTGCCCATTACCGTAATACGGACAAGGGTACCCGTTCTTTAGCGTCCATGGCGAACCGGTTCAAGTGGATCAGAACTGAACGGCACCTAAATTTGCTTCGTGAAATCGAAAAAAGAGGTACCCAATGGCAGTTGCTGAAAAAATTAAACTGATGAATCAGCGGAGGTCTATTAGCTTCCCATTTTTTCGATCTAGGAATGGTTGAAGAATCGAGGGTGCTTAATTTCAAACGCCTCTCTGCTCTTCTTCGAGAAAAAGTGATGGAAGCAACCGAACAAGGTATGGTTTTGAATATCTGTGCTGGAAAGTAACTAGCACGTTGACAAAATGCGCCAAGTTACATGGGCCTTCTAGGGCTCCCGTTGTCGTACGCCATAGTTCGACACATGGCTGTTCGCCTGAATCGTGAGCACAGGCTCATTGAAGACTTCAGGGCATCCAAATCATGGATTGCCAAATTTGTTCGAGAATGTGGGTTACGATCGAGGCGGGTCACGCGTTTTGTCACCACAAAGAACATACGTTGCAGACAGGAGGTGGAGCAGGAGGCGACTGATTTCGTGAAACGCGTAAGGGAAGAGATGAAGAAGTTCCCTCTATCTGCCTTTGCCAATGCGGATCAGAACGGGATTAACAAAGAATTGGCGTCGGGAAGGTAATCCTAAGCACGAACTACTCTTGCGTTGATGATCTCTTCATTACAGAACGTTGGCACCGGTTGGCTCAAGGCAGGTCATGCGAGTGGTGCAGTCTGTTTCCTCGCTCACACACTCGTTCACTGCCATGCCAGTGATATATGCAGACGGACGGCTAGGAGAGAAACTGCCCGTTATTCTTCCCGAGAAAAAAGGAGTCTTCCCGCAGATGGGACATTGGCAGGCACCAAACCTGCTGGTTTAGCTGGAAAGACTCACATCATGACGAAGTCGCAAGTCCCAGCTTTCGTAAAGGAATTTGTGGTTGGGCCATCGTCCCCTCCACTAACAGTACTTCTTGTCGACAGCTGGGCTGGGTTTGCGGACCACACCAATGTGTTGTCAGAGGTCGCTGAAGACAAGGAGCTCCGTTTGATGACCATTCCACCGGGAGCGACTGCACTGTGTCAGCCTCTGGATGTGTACTTCTTCCGACTCTTCAAGCGGTACATCAGGCGGCCCACGACCACGTGGCGCTTCACCAGAGACAACGTTCTCAAAGTAAGAATTTTGTGTCAAAAATGATAGGTAACCTTCTACTTATTAGTTTTCGTGCAGATCGTCAGCCAGACGTACAGGCAGTTTTGTGCCCCCGTCTTTCGCCCATGCCTGGCGTATGCCTGGGTGGCCGCAGGATACGTTGACGACCACCCAGGACCATTTTCAACGCCATCTGACTACGCCTTCAACGGGGGAGATGTGGTTGGCGCTTGCCAAGGAAACAGAAACTGCCCTTCCTTGGCATTCGTGAAGTGCAGTTGGTGCGGCAGACAACAGTGCTTCACTTGTTTTATAGAGTTGTATCATACTTGTTGATAAATTTTGCAATAAGTAGAATGTTTTGCACATCGAAGAAGTCTTGAGCAATTCCATATTCTGCTCTCCGAGGGTTGTCATGTCCAGCGTTCACAGGTGCGAATCATCCATTGTTGATATCGGCACCAGTACGTCAGTAGAGGTTATTGCCGGTTCTGGACACGACCGTGACCAGCCAGGCTCTTGCTTTGGTCCTGGTGCAATAAGGAGCCAATCTGAAGGTGGCAGCACAAAATGCAAAAGCGACGGACCCTCGAGGATCCGAACCATCAACCCAGTCCAGCCGTTCCAGTTCGAAGTCCACATCGCTATCCACCATACCATCCGCCGCCGCTTGCAGCTAGGCCGTGGAGAGCCTATATGAATCTTCCCCGCACTTTTCAGCATGTTTCAACATGTGGGCCCCTTTTTTGGCTACCTTTCACGTTATTTTCAGCGCGCAGTCAACTGGCGTCTTCTACTGTACGGACAGTCGTCGCCGTGAATGAAACAAACGACTCTTAGATGGATAAAACGGCGATTTTTGACAAAATTATTTTCAGTCGTTTTTTGGCATTCAGAAGGCCAGTTAGCGGAAATGGACCACAGTTCTATACTCAGTGCTCATGCCCCTATACCATGCAAAAAACCATTTTCAAAATACGTCCCACGCCCTGAAAGACCTTCCTTGTAAGAAGAACCTCAAGGTTCTGTCGTCATCAAATTGGCTACTCAACACAACGCTTTCCTAACGAAGTAGCCATCGAGCTCACGGACCCGTTCGGCAAACGTGGGATGACGCATTCAATGTCATTCTGCAGTGCTCAAAAGGAAAATCACACGAGACGTGATATGTTCTCAAAGGAGACAAGACTGCATGGCTCTGGAACGACGAAGTCCAAGTAGTCGTTGAACAGAGGAGAACTTAGCTGCTTGTAGAAATTGCAAGAGGCTCGCCAGGTTGCAGTAGCGAAGGCCAAGAACACTGAAATGGATGCCGAGTACAAAAAGCCAGCTGATCGAGACGGAGAGATGCTGTCGGCAGGTTAAAGCCCAGCATAAGTCTACGCAGGACATGGGGATAGTGAAGTAGGTGATGTCAGCGAGAGTGCCATTCTAAGAAACCCAGCCGAGGTCAAGCGCTGGTGGCAAGAACAATTTTGTGGGGGAGTACTTAAACGAAATATTCAATCGTTAGAATAGTTCCCAGCTAAAGGCGACCGGTGGCCCCAAAGCATTCTACACAGAGGATGAGATCCGTCAAGCAATAGGGAAGATGAAGCTTGGGAAGCGATTATTACGAATGAAGTGTCAGGAGGTCTTGAAGACTTTCGAAGAGTACAGAATTAGGTGGAATTTTTTTCACTGAAATCTTGAACATTGTAGACTGATGAAGGAAGCATCCTAGAACCGTGAAAGAGCATTACTATCGTTACCATCTTCAAGCACAACGGGAGTTTCTGAGATTTTCCCAAAGGATGAATCCTAGGCTCTCTCGTATACCGAATCTGAGGCCTAAAAAACGGCCTAGTTAGGGCGTTACAAACGATTGTATCGTGTGCATCCTCGGACGGGTTTCAGAGGCATTGCGCAGGCTGTGCCATTCATAAGGGAACCCATGTAGGAGGCTCAAGCAACGTGACATGGCCCATAGCGAAGGACCCCATATCTGTACAGTGCTAGCTTGATGTAGTCAGCTCTTTGTGCGATTGCTACAACAGAAATCTCGTCCAAACACCCCTAACTTGTTATTTACAGAAATGCTTAATCTCGTCCTAGCTTTACCTTCCTCACTTATGAGTAGTGCTACTTTTCTCGAAAATCGCGGATTTTCTCACTTTCTTCACTACCGATCGGCCTGCCAACCTATGGCTTTCTGAAAAAAGGGGCACCTGAAAATTATCGTGAACTGTGCCTTTGAGGGCTATTGAGGGAGCCATCTTCACCGAGCTGGAGAAGGCTTTCACTGAGGTCTCGAGGTGAAATTGCAGTTCCACCAAGTGTCAGTGGAGCGAAGGATTTGCATTCGTGAATGTTATTTTCTCTTTAAGCTGACTGTCGTGGACCAAGCTCAAATAGTATGCACCACTGACAGGCTGTCCCGCCGAATGCGACGGCTGCGGCGTGACTAGTTTCGCGGACGCGCGCAACGAAGGGTACCCCTGCTCCGAGAAGGAAAGTTCCAAGGCACGTGATGCTCCCGGTCATGGGCATATAAGATAGTTCCACGATAGCAACTCGCACGTCACACTGCCCGACTGAAGTCATCATGAAAGGAGTCCTGGATAGATTACTGAAGACCATCTTCTACGCCGATATCAGAGAGTCAGGAGATGAGGTCCGGTTGAATGTGAAAAACACCAAGTTCCGGAGGAGGTCGCAGAGCCAATCGTGGCCTGTCTTGGGTAACTGCCGAAGGTAGTGTGAGCC
>LS997564.1:10818090-10823090 GCA_000469685.2 Haemonchus contortus
AGAGGGCGATCAGCTGATATGTAAATACTAAAATTGTTGCATATAGTGACTGGCCTTGCCGATTTTGTTCGCTGTGAAACATTTTTCAAACTTACTACAGTGCCAGTTCCTCCTCCACCTCCGCCATCTGTTGTGGTGCTGAGATCAAAAACGTCCTCTGTTGTGGTCTCCTGTAGCGGTGAGAATTAATTTTAATTGTTCAATGCCATTGTGATGAGGAGACCCTGGCTTTAGAAGGATAGGTAGACAGACAAATATATAGACAGATAGATAGATAGAATAGATAGATAGATAGATAGATAGATAGATAGATAGATAGATAGATAGATAGATAGATAGACAGATAGATAGATAGATAGATAGATAGATAGATAGATAGATAGATTAGATAGATAGATAGATAGATAGATAGATAGATAGATAGATAGATAGATAGATAGATAGATGATAGATAGATAGATAGATAGATAGAAGATAGATAGATGTAGATAGATAGATAGATAGATAGATAGTAGTAGATAGATAATAGATAGATAGATAGATAGATAGATAGATAGATAGATAGATAGATAGATAATAGATAGATAGATAGATAGATAGATAGATAGATAGATAGATAGATAGATAGATAGATAGATAGCATAGATAGATAGATAGATAGATAGATAGATAGATAGATAGATAGATAGATAGATAGATAGATTCGATAGATAGATTAGATAGATAGATAGATAGATAGATAGATAGATAGATAGAAATAGATAGATAGATAGATAGATAATAGATAGATAGATAGCTAGATAATAGATAGATAGAAATAGATAGATAGATAGATAGATAGATAGATAGATAGATAGATAGAAATAGATAGATAGATAGAATAGATAGATAATAAAGAAATAGATAGATAGATAGATAGATAGATAGATAGATAGCTAGATAGATAGATTAGATAGATAGATAGATAGATAGATAATAGATAGATAGATTATGATAGATAGTAGATAGATAGATAGATAGATAGATTGTAGATAGATAGATAGTAGATAGTAGATAGATAATAGAATAGATAGTATAGATAGATAGATAGAGTAGACTAGATAGATAGATAGGGGCTAGATAGATAGATAGATAGATAGTAGATAGGATAGATAG
Source organism: Haemonchus contortus (assembly GCA_000469685.2). Lineage (NCBI taxonomy): Eukaryota > Metazoa > Nematoda > Chromadorea > Rhabditida > Trichostrongylidae > Haemonchus > Haemonchus contortus. Next base: position 10,819,246 of record LS997564.1, read on the forward strand.
ATAGATAGATAGAATTAAGATAGATGATAGATAGATAGATAGATAGAATAGTAGGTAGATAGATGAGATAGATAGTAGTAGATAGATAGGAAATTTTAGGTTTGTTCGGAAAGGGATGCACGTTTGAGTTCAAAAAAATTTTGCTATTATAAAAACGAATTAAACTAAACAGATTTTTCGGGGGGGGTTTCGAATGGATTATTTTTCGCATACTATCGAGGTGAGCGTCGTGTGTCTAGGTTTACGCAAAGAATGGATTCTTCTTTATGAAAGGAACTCGGGCGGCTGCAACCAAAGTAGTTGGACACCCTTAGTTGAACTTTTTCGCGGGTTTTGAATTTTCTCTCGGCCAATAAGTGCTGCATTGACCGGAACAGATGGTCATCGGATGGAATCAGCTCTGGGCTGTAAGGCGGATGAGGCAGTAATTCCCAACCCCTATTCCTCAATTTTTTTCCAAGGTGGTTTTCGCAACATATTGACAAGCGTTGTCGAGGAGGAATTTTGTCGACGTCGTTTCGACACCTTGATGACGCAGTGCCTGATCCACGCGGTACAACTGATTTTCGTAAATGTCCGCCGTAACCGTTTGACCCGAATTCAGGACTTCAAACTACAGTCAACCTTTGCTGTTCCACCAAACACAGAGCATCACCTATCTGCCGTGTGTATCCGGTTTCGGAGTGGGTTTTGAAGTATCACCGGCGTCTAACCACTGTCTCCTTCGTGTTGTGTTGTCGAAGCAGATCCATTCCTCGCCTGATGTAATTTTAGAGTTGGAAAAACCGCTGTTCTTGGAGTGATGAAGAAGAATTTCGGCCATTGCCACTCGTGTTGCCTGGTTTGCGTCGCTCAGCTGGTGCGGTGTTCTTCTTGCCAATTGCCAGCAAATGCTCATGGATGGTAGAGCTAGAGCAGCCAACATGTGTTGCCAGTTTTCGGGTGGTTCGGTGTGGATCCAATTCAATGACGGTCTTCAACACTTGGTTATCGACGAATTGGGTCCGACTACCATGTTCTTCGTCCTCCAAGCTTTCATTACCCTTTTTGAAACGCCTATACCATCGTCGACACTGGCTTTCTGACAGGGCTTTTTCGCCGTATACATCAGTTGTGGCACGATGAGATTCAGCAGCCGATTTCCCTTGCTTGAAGCTGTACCACATGCAAGCCCGCAGAAGGCATTTTTGGTCAAGCACCTTTTAAACTTTTTTCTCAGAAAAAAAACAAAGTAGACATAGACGAGAGTATGTCAAAAGATGCGCAATGAAAATCTTTTGCGAATAGTCGAGACTGTTCTGAAAAATATTTCATAGTAGGGTAAAAATGAATGGGCAAAGTTAGCGCGCATTCCTTTCCGAACAACCTAATAGATAGATAGATAGATACATACATAGATAAATAGATAGATAGATAGATAGATAGATAGATAGATAGATAGATAGATAGATAGATAGATAGATAGATAGATAGATAGATAGATAGATAGATAGATAGATAGATAGATAGATAGATAGATAGATAGATAGATAGATAGATAGATAGATAGATAGATAGATAGATAGATAGATAGATAGATAGATAGATAGATAGATAGATAGATAGATAGATAGATAGATAGATAGATAGATAGATAGATAGATAGATAGATAGATAGATAGATAGATAGATAGATAGATAGATAGATAGATAGATAGATAGATAGATAGATAGATAGATAGATAGATAGATAGATAGATAGACAGATAGATAGATAGATAGATAGATAGGTAGATAGATAGATAGATAGATAGACAGACAGATAGAGAGATAGATAGAAAAGTAGAGACGTTACTGATGAACAATCCTAATTCTAGAAATTGTGTAACGTTAAGCTCCTTTGCGACTGTGACAAGGAAGCAGGGAGCTCAGATGTCAAAAGAATTTCTCTGTGATTACTTACACAGCAACCTAAGCTTCCTCCGTCGTCCTGACGGTACAGTCACTTGCTTCGACGTGATGTTTTGTAAAATTGTAGTAAATCGCAGCATTACGCGATGCCGAAATCTCACAAGATCGAAAGGCATGGGCGAATTCTCCCACTGACACCCCAAACTTGTGACGACGACAACTGCATCTCGAAGGGCAACGATGATTGTTATCCACAACTCGTTCATCTAGTGGATGTGTTTGCCTGGCTACGTAGAATCTTATTGTTGAGCAGGATGGATGGGGTTGTTCCACCGATTCTTCCTTCCGAAATTATGCTCAGGACACGATTTCTACTGTTCCCCTTTACCAGAGGGTCCAAAAGTGGGATCAACAATGGGGCGGCCATATTGACAAGAAAGAGAAGAGCCTGGCGTCAGAGGGCGATCAGCTGATATGTAAATACTAAAATTGTTGCATATAGTGACTGGCCTTGCCGATTTTGTTCGCTGTGAAACATTTTTCAAACTTACTACAGTGCCAGTTCCTCCTCCACCTCCGCCATCTGTTGTGGTGCTGAGATCAAAAACGTCCTCTGTTGTGGTCTCCTGTAGCGGTGAGAATTAATTTTAATTGTTCAATGCCATTGTGATGAGGAGACCCTGGCTTTAGAAGGATAGGTAGACAGACAAATATATAGACAGATAGATAGATAGATAGATAGATAGATAGATATATAGATAGATAGATAGATAGATAGATAGATAGATAGATAGATAGATAGATAGATAGATAGATAGATAGATAGATAGATAGATAGATAGATAGATAGATAGAAAAGTAGAGACGTTACTGATGAACAATCCTAATTCTTGAAATTGTGTAACGTTAACTTCCTTTGCGACTGTGACAAGGAAGCGGGGAGCTCAGATGTCAAAAGACCTTCTCTGTGATTACTTACACTGCAACATAAGCTTCCTCCGTCATCCTGACGGTACAGTCACTTGCTTCGACGTGATGTTTTGTAAAATTGTAGTAAATCGCCGCATTACCCATGCCGAAATCTCACAAGATCGAAAGGCATGGGCGAATTCTCCCACTGACACCCCAAACTTGTGACGACGACAACTGCATCTCGAAGGGCAACGATGATTGTTATCCACAACTCGTTCATCTAGTGGATGTGTTTGCCTGGCTACGTAGAATCTTATTGTTGAGCAGGATGGATGGGGTTGTTCCACCGATTCTTCCTTCCGAAATTATGCTCAGGACACGATTTCTACTGTTCCCCTTTACCAGAGGGTCCAAAAGTGGGATCAACAATGGGGCGGCCATATTGACAAGAAAGAGAAGAGCCTGGCGTCAGAGGGCGATCAGCTGATATGTAAATACTAAATTGTTGCATATAGTGACTGGCCTTGCCGATTTTGTTCGCTGTGAAAACATTTTTCAAACTTACTACAGTTGCCAGTTCCTCCTCCACCTCCGCCATCTGTTGTGGTGCTGAGATCAAAAACGTCCTCTGTTGTGGTCTCCTGTAGCGGTGAGAATTAATTTTAATTGTTCAATGCCATTGTGATGAGGAGACCCTGGCTTTAGAAGGATAGGTAGACAGACAAATATATAGACAGATAGATAGATAGATAGATAGATAGATAGATAGATAGATAGATAGATAGATAGATAGATAGATAGATAGATAGATAGATAGATAGATAGATAGATAGATAGATAGATAGATAGATAGATAGATAGATAGATAGATAGATAGATAGATAGATAGATAGATAGATAGATAGATAGATAGATAGATAGTAGATAGATAGATAGATAGATAGATGTAGATAGATAGATAGATAGATAGATAGATAGATAGATAGATAGATAGATAGATAGATAGATAGATAGATAGATAGATAGATAGATAGATAGATAGA
>LS997564.1:13828090-14083090 GCA_000469685.2 Haemonchus contortus
GCTTCAAAAAACATTAGGTGCACTGGCCTTTTTAACTAGAAGGGAAACCTTCTCAATGTGCCTTTCCGGGAGGGGTCCACTTTTTAAAAATTGTTTCCTGTAAGAAAGGCTTTCGTAGTTTCTATATCCCAGATAAAATGTTCAACTAATCAACTACTACAAGAAAAACGTCAAAGTTTACTTCGAAATACTTTGTCTAAAGGGGCCTGCTTAGTGCCCTAATCGCGGCTCAGACTTTTATTTCGGAAATAAAAATCCTTTTTGCGGGAGTCTTTTACACTCTTTTGGTTCTACAGTGCTCGACTGGTTCTGTATGCCTTAATAGAAAGTTTTCGACGATTTTCGCCGAGAAGGTTCTGGTGCGCTAATCTGGCCTTAATTATCGTGACGGCAAAAAAGGGGAGGCTTATGGTCATAACACCTGATGATCTGTACGATGGAATTTTCCAGTTCAAAAGCTCCAGTATTTTTTTTTTGGAAAGCAGTTAATTTGAAGTTGTCAACAATTTCAGTAGTTGGCACATACCAATTTGTTCACTCTTAATCAAGAAAAAAGGAACCCTACTGTAAGCAAGGGCTCATTCTCTTATGTGTAAAAGTAAATGTTCTGTTATTTGTTTGTTTAATTGTGGAAATACATATTTTTTAAATATCCCCATCCATCACATTCAATGGTACCACTAGGTTAAAAACAAATGGAAAGCGATAAAAAAGAACGAGGAAGTTGTATGACCACAACTATTCGCCTTAACATTCTCTAGATAGCGAGGAAAAAAGTTTCTGAATCAATTAAGCTACGCCCCCTTGGCAATTTTCTGCAAAGCCACGCCCCTTGACAATCACCACGCCCCCTTCACAATTTTTTTGCAGGTCACGCCCCCTTGACATTTTTTTTTATCTGCGTTACAAACCAGTAGTGTATGTGATGGGGGTACTGTAGACAGTTCAAATTCAGCCGTTATTCTATGCTCTTCGTTATGTGTCATTACCGTTTCCATGGTTGTTTGTTGATCGTCGATCATCTCGACATGACGACCACCGACGGCCCACGACGACCTTGACGACAACAGTTCGAATCTCTCGCCTCCTCTGGATCATCAGTGCGGTATCTGGGCGTCCCTGTAATATTGATTTGCACTTTTTTACCAGAATCCAAATGAGTGTGGTCGTTATTGATTGATCCCAATAGGTTCCCCCTCCTTGGTTGCACTTTTGTATTGACTTGTTCTTTTCTACTATTCCCGGTTTCCCAAAGAGTCCCTCAAACCTGACCCGCTCCGGAATCACCCAAACATCAGTGATTAGTCTTGGTCTGTTTATTATCATTTTTTCCATGCGATCTTTATCGATCGATCCAAATCAACCCTTCTTCCCTGGCGTACTTCCCCTGGGAGATCACTAGGGTTCTCAAAGCCGCTACTACTGCAAAAGTCTTGTAGTGGAGCCTAATCGATTTGGCAGTCGCCTGTATATTATTGATCGTTTCTGTTTGTTTACTACTTTTTTTCACGATGCCAGTATTATCACAGCGGGCGGTGTGGCGCGAGAGAAACGAAAGACCATGCAAGCCTCGGAAGGACTCGAACCCGCAGCTGTGAATTCTGATGACAATCCTTTTCATTCTTTCCCCTTCGTTCAAGGTTCATTCATTCCCTCCCTACTGTCGATGCCTGAAAAAGACTAAAACGTGGTGGGAATCGTGAGTAAATGTAACAAGTATCTATCTAAACCCTAGGTCTCTTCACTATTTCCTCATTTTTTCCTCATTCCTTATTTCGTTCCTCATTTTGCGGATTCTTGGTCATTATTTGATCTCTTTCCAACTCGTTTTTCATCCCTACAACCGCCATTCCTGATTCTTTGCAATGATTTAATAGCCAGCCAACTTTACTACGTTTCCTCCCGATTTCACGCCATCCTCAGTTATATTTGTTTATTTTACATCATATCCATGTCGGTTTCAGGAAAGGGGGGTAAAAATCCTTCCCGAAAGAGGGTATTCAGTCATAACAGTCATCATGTGAAAAGGTAATTGCATCCTGTAAAAGCAAATATCAGGTGTTTAAGTACAGTATAATAATATAAATAATAGTATCACTCTTTTATTTATTTTTATTTATTTCCATACGTCAAAACGACATGCCAACCTTAAAGGCACTGTTCACGAAAAAAATGGTTTCGGAGATCTGCACATGGTTTGAATTCGACGCCCCCTCTGATACCATTTGTGCAGGAATGGGGTCGGAAAACGGTCTGGATAGGGCACAATAAGGGCAGGGACATTGGGGGACGGGATGCCTCCGCCCCTCGCTAGGCTGACTACGAAATCTAATTGCCGTTCATCACTTTCGCATTGGGCGAAGTTGTCTGCTTGGGTGTGTTGTCTGCTATTGCAGACATTGCGTCGCCTAACTGCACTCGCCCGAATACTCCCTTAACCGCCGTTCTTCCAATGTGAAACTCGTCCAACCCCCTTACCAGCTCTTTTTTGACCCTTTCTATTTCTTTTTGTTCATCGTTTTTTGCGCTTTTTTCGTTGTTATCGTTTTATTCTAGAGTAGTCCTATGAATTCCCGTCAAAAAAGAGTACCCTAAATTTATCGTAAACGGTGCCTTTAAACTATTGTCTCACTCTCAGAAATTGACACGGATATTTAGCGGGTCATAAGTATGTCCACGATTTTGAAATGGGTCCAAAAAGAGGAACTCCTTCAACACCATTTTCAAACTTATCCTGTTCGGACTAACGTTTGAGCGCTGCTGCTCCGTCGCCAATGGCCTACCGCAAACTATGAAACGATGAAACTATTTTTTCAAACGTAGCGAATGCAAAGTATTAGTTATTTCAAAGGCAAGACGGAGATGTAAAAATCATGACTTACAAATTGTATTGACTGATACATTCAACATTTTATCGTATTCCGATAAACATTCCTTCGATGGGAAAATTATAATCGTATGAAATGTAATAGTGCTGGAACTGGTTTTCGATTTCATTTGTAAGAATCATTTTTTGTGGGTGGGAAGTTGCATCACTACTGCAGACCACTATGCCATGTGTGAGTGCTTCCCTTCCAGGGACACCTTCTCCCCACGCACCTCTGGGCACAGATTTAGCGGGGAATATAAATGCCGTATCTTGAGCATTAACTGACTCTGGTAAGATTTTGTCCCCCCCCCCTTTTTTTGTCTCTATGTGACTTTTGTCCTAGTGGAATAAAATTTCACAGGTCACTTCAACTCGGTTTAGATGTCGAGTACATGGCTCATCGCCGAAAAGCCCATGGCTCAAGGCAAATGCTCTATTATATCCTAATCTTCGGGATAGCCTGGCAAGCCCCCGGAGTCAATAGCCCCCACGTCAGAGCCTGGCAAGCTGCACGTTGGGTATTTTCACGCCAAAAACAGTAATAGAAATGGGCCTCATTCCCCTGAACCTGAGGGAGCCCCCAATACGGCAGCGTTGGGTAGGACCGCTCGGGAGAGGCTGCTAAAATCTCAGGGCCAAAACAGGCTGCCCAAAAGGAGAAGGACTAAGATGGCGATCTGTACTTTCAACGCACGGACGCTTGCATCGGAAGCGTGTATAGAAGACCTGATGATGCAAGCTAGGAAGATCAAGTACGACGTCATCGGACTGACCGAGACGAGAAGGCATCGCCCGCTGCACGCTGTGTTTGAGACTGGAGAAGAACTGTTCCTTGGAACATGCGACAGTAGAGGCGTCGGCGGCGTAGGTGTCCTCGTCAACACGCACTTGGCCATGAACATCGATTCGTACGAAAGCCTAACAACCCGAATCGGACGTTTGCGATTAAGAAGATGTGGCTCAATTCCAGCTCTAACCATCTTCGTTGCTTACGCACCAACATCGAGCTACGAAGAAGAGGAGTTGGAAGCGTTTTATATGGATCTGGAGAGGCTCTACAGAGAAGACCACACTTTCTTCAAGGTCATCGTCGGTGATTTTAACGCCAAGATTGGCCCCAGAAGAACGGCTGAAGAGCTTCACATCGGGACTCACGGAGTGGAATGGAATGAGCAGGGTGAAAGGCTGTCCGAGTTTATCATGACGACCCACACCATCCATGGTAACTCGCAGTTCCAGAAGCCCTCTCATTTAAGATGGACATGGGAGTCACCTGGTGGACAGTTCCATAATGAAATAGACCACATCATCTTCAATCGAAGATTTTGCCTGACCGACGTCGCTGTTGTTCCGAAGTTCTACACGGGATCGGACCATCGTCTCCTCCGCGCTAGATTCCGCTTCTCAATGCGTGGGGAGAGAGCTATGAAGTTTCGGAAACGAAGCCCCAAGACCTCCATCAACTGGGACCACTTCGCTTCCCTTGCGAGTAAGTGGGAGGATTCCGTTATCGACAACATCGACGAAGAATATAACCGGCTCGTCGAACATCTTCACGATAGTGCTACGAAAGCAGAGAGTCTACAAGAAGCCAAGAGACGACTCTCCTCGAAGACTCTCGAGCTGATACGCCAGCGTGGAATCGCGCGAGCTACAGGCAATTATCAACAAACGTCCGAACTTGCGAAGCTATGCATAGAAGCGATAAAGGAAGATCTGAAAGAGAGAAGAGCATCAGTCATGGACGAAGCCGCCGAGGCCGGAAAGAGCATACGCAAAGCCCGACGGAGCTTCGCCAATTACAAGACCAAGATGACCTCCCTTCGTCGTCCTGACGGAACCGTTACTGGATCACGGAGGGCAATGGAGAAGGTCATCTACGACTTCTACTCGGATCTCTTCGACAGCCACGTCTACCTGCCTACTCACCATCTTAGGCAAGACGAATATATCGCTCCTTCGGTTCTCCCTTCCGAAATACGACATGCCATCACGTCGATGAAGAACTGTACAGCGCCCGGTCCCGATAGGATCAAACCAGAACATCTGAAGAATATGCCTCCGGTCATCATCAAAACTCTGGCTAGGCTCTTCACACGGTACCTGTCGGAATGCAAAGTGCCCACGTCGTGGAAAACTAGCAAGACTGTGTTGCTGTACAAAAAGGTAGATCCAGACGATATTGGCAACTATCGCCCAATCTGCCTGCTGTCCGTAATCTACAAGCTTTTCACTCGTGTCATCCTAAATAGGATCGGCAGAACATTAGATGAAGGACAGCCATGCGAGCAAGCAGGGTTTCGGAGAGGGTTCAGTACAATCGATCATATCCACACCCTAACAAGGCTCATTGAAGTATCGCGAGAGTACAAAATGCCGCTATGTCTTACGTTCATCGATTTAAAGAAAGCCTTTGATACCGTCGAGACAGAAGCGGTAATTGAAGCCCTGGGTAACCAGGGTGTTCCTACGCAATATATAAGGATGCTTCGTGAGCTCTACGATAACTTCACGACCAGGATTTCACCATTCTATAAGGAAGTCATTGTCAACGTGAAGAGAGGTGTTCGGCAAGGCGATACTATTTCGCCCAAACTTTTCAGTGCCGCCCTCGAGAATATCATGCGTCATTTGGAATGGGAAGACTTGGGAGTGAAGGTCGACGGCCGCTTCCTACATCACCTCCGCTTTGCAGACGACATCGTGCTTATAACACCGAACATCGAGCAGGCGGAACGAATGCTGGCCGAGTTTGATAGTGCTTGTGGAAAGATCGGCTTGAGGCTGAACCTAACGAAGACGATGTTCATGAGAAACGGACTGGTACCTGATGCTCCTTTCACGTTAAACGGAACGAATATCTCCGAATGCTCTAGCTATGTGTATCTAGGTCGGGAAGTCAACATGATGAACGACCTAGCTCCAGAGCTGTGCAGAAGGAAACGCGCCGCGTGGGGAGCATTTAAGAATATCGAGGGAGTAGTGAAGAAGACAAAGAACATCCGGCTCCGCGCTCACCTTTTCGACACTGCTGTCCTTCCTGCTTTGACGTACGCCTCGGAGACCTGGACTCTACGAAAGCAGGATGAGCATGCTGTCAGCGTTATTCAACGCGCTTTGGAAAGGACGATGCTCGGAATTTCCCTATACACGCAAGTGCAGAAGGGAATCCGGAGTTCCGAGCTCCGTCACCGAACGAAGATCAGGGATGCCGTTGATTACGCCAAGAAATCGAAGATCAGGTGGGCCGGACACGTTATGCGATATAATGATGACCGTTGGACCAGGGCGGTTACTGACTGGATCCCTCGGGACATCAAACGAACTCCAGGAAGGCCGCCAACGAGATGGTCAGACTTCTTCACGAAAGCTCTGAACGAAAGGAATGTTGAACCTCGTGTCCCTGAAGCGAGAACGATTCACTGGACCACTCTGGCTCGTGACAGGGGCGAATGGAGACGTTACTGGCGCCCGCTCGAGGAAGTCGATGATCAACGGGACGACAGGTGATACAGGTGATCCTAATCTATTCAGTTCTTTGTTTTCATATTTTTTGTCATACCTATACTGTACGCTCTATAGTGGTGTAAATCAGACGTTTCGAGAGAAATTCGGATTTTTGTGGGAGGGATTGCCAGAGATTTTTCTTGAGAAAAACCTGAAGTAGAAGATCCTTATTCGATGATAAGTCATCGGCCAATTGCTCGACGATAACAGCTCTCTTCAATATCTTTAGATGTTTTTGGTTTGGAAATCCAAAGATGGCTGCACATTTCGCATTAGAAGAGTAGTAGTGATAAGGACCGGATATTTGCGTTTACAAATGTCGGTATGATGCGGGTTATCAGTGAAATGCACATCTTTTCACTTCTTTTGTTTCCTCGTGACTTTCAACACCGACTGGTCTTAGATAAAACTCCAATCGGAGGAAATGGTGTGTGAACGTTTCGTCCACACCACATGTTTGAACGTCCCCTTTGCTACATTTCGTTCGATAGGGCTAAATCAAGGACTAGTCATGTGGGTACTGGTCTGATCGAAAGAACCTTTTGACATAGTCGATTTTGCGCCGAAAAAGCTCTCTGCTCGGTGTTATCGAAAATGTGACCAACTGTCTGCTGACATATCGTCCAACGGAATTCTTCGCATATCTGGGGCTACATTCTGTCAATCCGGCCTTCATCAAGTCTGCTTTTGAAACAGATGATCGTGACTACTGGTCGAGAGTCCTGGTTACAGGACTACTACTCGGTTGTCGTTTATACTTCCCATTTCTTTCGGTGACCATAATTCTCAACTTCAAATGCTTTTTATAAACGCAATCCCTCAAGTAAAGAAGCTGTAGTATAGTGTCCTGGGGGAGATTCGATCTTTAGGGCTTCCCAGCTGCGTTGCAACGTCCTTTGCTTAGTGTCGCACCGGCTCTAGGATGATCCCGAAATCTCCACTTACTTCAACTGCTTCTGAGTTTAACCATAGGTTTTCCGCCTTTTTTTGTTTTATCTCAGAAAGGCTAGTTGCAAATGAAAAAATTAATTCAAATATTCTTTAATAAGGTTATTTAATGAATTGAACGTGGTAACGAGTTACGTCGGCTTATATTTCGTTCTGACTAAGCTTGTAGCAAACACTTCGTACACAGAAATGAGTTCGTGACTCATATTTCGAAGGGAAACGGCTCCCATCCGTACAATCTTCTAAGTCGACCTATTTTTTCGGTACTGTCCTTTACTGTTTGGATCGTAAATCGTGTATATAGGCCCTTGCTGATGTCTTCACCTTTCTCATTCTGCCCCTTCTTCATCCTTTCTTTTCTTCACTTCTATACAAAGTTTACGATAGTCATTCTTTCTGTCGAATCCGGTTTCTGCCTTCACCCGTCCCATACAGGAATGTTGCCAATGTTTTCCTCGTTAGGAAGCTTCCCCCCACCTGGTTCTGTTCCTCGCGCCCCTGAAACAAGACCGATGATTCAGGCGACGTCGATCAATGCCCAATTGCTCACTACTTTCTTTTTTCTCGACCTGATAACCATTCATTAGGAAAGGATGAGAGCTTTTCTTTCCAATGAGGACTCACTTTGTTTCCGAAGATTGCAAGGATATTAAGGCTGGAAATTATGAGCTGTACCGGCCTGGTTTCAGAAAGGAAAAGGCAAAATGGGTCGCACATTATGAGTGCTTCTTTGATTTCCCTTGAACTCAGGATGTTTATGGATTCATAGAAGATTTGGGTTCTCTATAGCTACTTCTCCTTGTAGATGGACTAGTGGCTTGACGTGTATTGAGTGAATTTCCAACTAGATCAAGTTTGGGTTGTATGATTCGAACGTTGAATCGTCCTATTGTCTCACCGTCGGAAGCTGAACAATCGAACAAGGGAACAAAAACGTTCCCAAAGTGCCTCATGCAATGTTAGGCCACCAATCTGTATGTGAATTTAGCTTAGCATCGTTTTCGTGAAGCCATTCGATTCTATCTATTCCCATGCACATTGTAGATGCTGGCGTATGTCATGGCAATGTACCCGGCTAGTTTCAAATCATTTTGCCAGTGTATCATGAGATCGATCAATATTGTTGAGGAAACGGCTCGATGTGAACTGTTCTCCCAAAATTTCGTCACCCATGTCGCAAAATTTTCGTCCACGTCACTTAGCAGACTCTACTGAAATTAGAGAAGTGGCAATGGTAACCCTTCACGTCCCTCTACGTTCCTCAGACCCTTCCTACTATCATCCAATCTGATTTTCGCTACTAATTTATGGGGCAAAAATACTCAAGTCCAAGGGAAGTTCGGTACCACCCTACCAACTTGTTTTCAAAAATAAAAAAACAAGTTCCGTCTTCAAAAGAGGGTGACCAGACCTGTAAAGGGCTGTTGTAAAAAACAGTTGAAACTGTATCTATGTATGACAAAACTTTATCTACTGGTACAATCAAACGGTATTTTTACCTATTGAATCGGACGAACTTATCCGGCGATATCAGCGGTATCGCTTGTCCTCCTGTTGATCATCGATTTGCTTGATCGGGCGCCAGTAACGTCACCATTCGTCCCTTTCGCGAGCCATCGTCGTCCAGTGGACCCTTTTCACTCGGGGGCACGAACTATACCATTATTTTCAATCAAATCTTCCAAACATACCTATACTTTGTAGATCTATGGCTTTTCCTCATTGGCTTTGTTGATTACCGTGTCTGTGGAACCTTACAGTTTACCTAATTCCCCATTTACTATACCTTTCATAGGCCACTTTTTGTATCGTAGTGGCCCTCCTCTGGGTATGGGTACATTCACCCAGAACTGGATGGACGCGGGAAACCGCGCGGTGAAATTCGTGGCGATTTAATCGACTCTAGCGCCTATCATTGGGGCCCAAAATTGAAGTAGAGTCCATTAAGAGGATCATCTGACCATACCAATGTACTCTACTTCAAGTTTGCGCCCCAGTGATTGGTGCCAAAGTCGTCCTAAACGCCACGAATCTCGCCGCGCCATTTGCCACGTCCATCCAGTTCTGGGTGAATGTTCCGTCCCCCCCCCCCTCCTCTCAGTCTCTCTTATAAGTGAGTTGTGCGTTTCTCCGAACTCTTGGCGCTTAGGATGTTTGGATAATGTTTGGTTATCGGAACACATTCCAACCCTCGTGCTCAAACCACTGATCGCCGAAGTTTAATTGCACTTTGTTCAACGGACGGTCCTGACACAATTCCTGTAATTCGATTAGATTCATTTGGTTCATCTGAGAAGAGTTCAGATCATTCTGGACGACAACCAAACCTATCTGGTGAACTTGGTACGATGTTTTTTTAAATAATACCTGGTTGCAATATTTTTCGAACGTCTTTTATTATTTCTTTTCCTTCCTCATCGCCTTGCTAGCACACTTTTTAATTTGCTCTAATTTGCTGCAGACACTACCGAGTACATACTCCACATTCCCCCAAAATAGTAGACGCCGGCCGCTTGAACGTGTGGGCGGGATTACCTGGATTGTTGCGCACTTGTTATTGGTCGGTCATCCGGTCGCATTTTATTGATACCTCCTCTTTTTTGCTGACGTCATTAATTTCTTTAAAATTTACGGCTCAGAAATCGGCCTTTTTCTCGCTGCCCCGAACGCTAACATAAGGGCATTTTCCTAGTTTTCTGCTCAGGTTTCTAGCGATTATATTGATTATTTCAAGAATTTACCAGAAGAAGTATCCTAACTTCTTGAAGCGCGCCATCGTGCGCAGATAAATAAATAAATAAATGAATAAATAACTAAATGAATAAATCAATAAATATATTTCTACTTCATAATTCTTAATTCTTGTATAATTTGCACATCATACGTAATTTTCCCAAAAATCAATCCACATTGCATCGTTTTTTCTTTTTCATTATTCATCGACAAGCTGCAGATGATCTGCTGAATAAACAATTCTTCGGAGGCAGTCAATATTTCGAAATTTCCACGAAATGGATCCATTTTCGATAGAACATTTAGGTGAGACTTGTTCCATAGCTATGTCACCACGGTCTATCTGCACTTTTGGGAGTGTAATGGGAGTTGGCTTCAATTTTCTGAACAAATAAAGCCAAGCCAAGCTGAAACGAAACATCAAAACTGGTTCTCCGTCACGTCCTTAAACATGGAAACCGTCAATTCGAGAATTTCTCAGCACTTTTCAACGCTCGATATTAAAGTGATCGTACTTCGTATACCTATTTGGATATGTAGAAGAAAGCGTAGCTTTTCGTTTTATTTGTTATCCATCTATTTTCTTTTTTTATTACGTCTGCTCTGGAGGACAGTATGGAAACTAATTTAATGCCTGGCGCACCCTGAAGGCGATAGATGACTAATTTTTTGAAAAGGGTAGCCTGAAAGCAGCTTTAGAAACCAGTCATTCACGAAAACTTTTGCTGGAATGTGGTTCTTGACAACAAGAGGCATTGAATATTCATCAAACCCCAACTAAATATCATTCTCTCAAATTGCAGAATGCTTTTGAAATCATATGGCGAATTAATCGATTGTCCAATCCTACAATTTCCTGATTCTTCCACTCGACGATTTATAGTACGGGCGTCAAGACGCCGACGTGCTTGGTGGCTGCCAATCGATACCACGAATGACCTATGCTGTAGAGTGCGGGCTCACGGCGAAAAAGAGGGGATTTGGGTGTTTCGCTATTGCAAGTGAGAAGATTATGTTATCCCCACCAAGAGGGCACCCTAGTTTGGAAAGAAGTCAACTATTTTTTTGATCAAGTCCCGTATAAATGCATCGCCGTCTCTGAGCGTCTGGGGCCTTTCACATGAGTGTATTATTCGTCGATGTTGCACTATGACTGTGTCCCAAACAGAAATCCAACACCCCTGTGGATGCCAATGCAAAGGGGATTCCAAGAATAGACTGCGGCCCATGCAGGAAGAGGACTTGTGTTTATGTGAAATTCGAATGTTCAGTCAATGTCAACACAAGGTTAACCTTCCATCAAAAGGTATTTAGACATTACCTACCATTTATTTAATGATACATCCAATAGAAGAAAGGTCGCCCAAGAATAGACTAAAATGTCGATTATTCTTATGAAGGAAAGTCCACGACAGTAAATAGTAGTCAAGTATTCCACAAAGTGATGAAAAACAGTGGCATCTGTACTGTCTCTAAGACATATGGGAGATAAAGTTCCTCTACTATTTCCCAGATACACCCAAGCATTTGAATTTTGTCCAAAATCTAAGAGACGAGATGTTTCTCGCATTACAACCATCCTACCCTGCTATCTCCTCACTTGGGCCTAATTATTGAACTTGGCGTAGAATACGGTGTGGTATCCGTGTTTATTGTGGCACCAGTACGCTTACTTTACGGCTATTATTACGGTGGGAATTTGAACCGATTTGAATTTTCATTTTTAATTCTACGTTCTCACAATCCTTTACCTACATATCGTTCCTTTTTTCTTATTGCTTATTATTATCTTACTATTTCTTTTTGCCTTTTGCCTTTTTTAGGGATGCTTTTGCAGAATATTCGCATTTGAAGGCCTGCAGGTTCCACTAAATAGCCTTTCAAAGATGTTTTTTCAGTGAAATGGCTTTTGAATTCAAGAACGAGATTTCTAATTTCCTTTTGTTTAAAGATAACTGAATGGTTGCTTGGGAATCCATTGTCCGCTTCCTTTGTTTTAAGAAATAGGTGGGACTCCGTTCCAAATCATCCATCGATGACTTATGCTGGAAGAGGCAAGTTTTCTTCTCTCTTTTTCTCGTAGAACTCTTCTTTGTTACCCTTGCCCTTTCGAAGGCCATCGCAGAGGTTTTTTACCACTGTAGTAGTATAATCGGATCCATTACTGGTACGGCATTCCATTCTTCCATTCATCCAAGGCCGGAAGAAGTGTGAAAAAGGCCGAGAGTAAGGTGTCAATGGAATGCTTGGCTATCAGTGGGAATGGAGGGGTTCAGGGGTGGCTGTGGGAAGGGTCGTTGATCGCCTTTTTTTTGCCTTTACTCAAAGGTTCATTCATCGATCATTCCCTATATTATGAAAGAAGATCGATTGCCCAGTATCGGATGGTGTACTTTTAATGCATTGTATCGTTTGGTATTCACCTAGAGATTAGTATCTTCTTGGGAATCTCAAATATAAAAGTGAAGAATACTTACGGTCCCCCATTTCCTCCAATTGACGAGTTTCCTTCTTGGAATCAAATACGTCATGAATAATGATACAAGTAGTACCGCGTGCCTTTGTATTGTTTTTCGTCGTTTATATCTTTGGTTAGTCATTAAATTTACATCGGGTTTGAGGGACTCAGAATTTTGTGCCCTGGCAGTTGTACTATACTATCGTTTATTGTTTGTATGGACCCTCGCTCGTTCGTTTTCACCCCCTTATCTTCAGAAAGGACAAATCTGAAGGTGGTAATGATTAGGCTTCTGCTGTGTCCTTCTTAGGATTTCTTGACTTATTGCTGAAATCCCTCACACGGGTGGCAGGCCTCATTCACAATCTCAATTTTTCCCAGCAAGAACGTTGTATTATCGGGCTTTGTGTTTCCAGCCTTTCGTGAACCTCATCCCATTTCTCTGCTGCGCACTCCCTCAGCCCCACAAAGACAATTGTCCACCCTATGCTAGCATACTTCAAGCATCTAAAGATTTACGCTGTTTTCTATGCTTCTGGACGTTTGCCATTAGTTCTAATGATCTGAGCTGTGAACGTTGTTTTTGTTGCTATACCTTTCAGAGTTGATTTTTTTTCAGCCACTTATTTCAAAATCTTTGCAATCCCCTCAAATAAGTAGGTTAGTTCTGTCGTTTGTTTACCTTTGTTTGCTCCTTTCTTATGCATCCTCCACAATTCTTGATCCCATTCATTTCCGAAATCTCAAAAAGGAATTATAATTTAAGTATACTCACTTTCATGAAATTTTCCCCTTACCTTACATTATATGAGGATGACCCTTTCAGTTCTGACTCTTACTTTTTACTTACTTATCTTTTTCTAAACTTTAGTTATTGGCTATGAGTTGGGGTTTTTGATCCTCTACAAAGCTTTTGTTCCGTTCTGCACGTTTTTCATCGTGGCAACCACCCCGTTTTCGATAATTCAATACAATATCACGAAATGCCCTCTGTTAGTACTTTTCCTTTCCTTTTTCTTTTTTTCCAGTTTTTCTCCTCTTTTTGGTTATCTTCTTACTAGCGAGATGACATAAAATCAGTGCTGGCCAAAGGGTGTACACCTAAGAAAAACGGAGTCGTTGGGGCCCACCGCCGGGGACGGCGAGTATTTCTTAGATTTATTGCTTTGCACTCTGTAGTCCGGCATTATAAATGGCCTAAAGTGGTTTTACTCTGCCCGTATGTGATTGATGGTAGGCTTTCTATCTTTCACGCAAAGTCCAACTTTGTTGTTTGTTGTGTTTGTTTACCGGTTTAGCGTAACGCACACGTTGTTTACGTTGAAACACGAATTATTGTGGCGATTACTGTAAGAGTTTTTGTCGCGTTGGTCTTTGATCTCTGATTTATTTGAAACTTCAATTACCAATGAAATTAATGCTACATTCGCCTTTCAATTACCAGTTCTAAAAAGCCGGCAGTCAATATTTTGCCATTACATTTAAAATGTAAATGTCAATTGAATAAACGTTCAAATGAAAGCAGTAACATTATTTAGCAACCTCTTTTATACAATTAATGCTAGTTTGAACGTTGTCGTTGAAGGTTATTTCTAATGAAGCTTAAGTTTGTTTCCTCACTACTAGTTCCCAGTTTTTCGCCCATTGTACTTGCAAAGGTCGGGCCAACGTTCCCTCACGTTCAGTGGAGGTTTGGGAGATTTAGACTTGAAAGAGCGGTTTATTTGTTTTTCTTCTTCTTCGGCTTCAAACTTTGGAGCCCAGTAGTTGAGAAAAGATCCAGGACTTTCTTATATGTAAGGCCACTTCGTATATTTATTCCTGGACGATTGAGAAATTTATGTTTTTTCCCTATTCCTTAGCAAAGCGGCTGGCTATCCGACATATAAACAATCGAATTTAGTCGGTTTTTCACTTTTTGAACCGTTTTCATTCGTCGGTATTCGAACTAAGATCACAGTAATAAGGTGGCGATATGACCATTGCCTACTAATGATGGTAGATATTACTTGGAATGATGTAATGCTCACTATAATGCTTACTTTTTCGGTCTGACTTATCATTTAATCACTTTTATCAATATAAAGGACATGAAACCTAATATTGCAATGAGTGATGTTATTGCCATAGATAGCAGAGGCAATCCTTCAATATTCTCCGCAATAAGCAGAATAATTAACATCCATTTGAATAATTGTTGTGTCTACCCTTCAACGGTGATAGGCACGTTCTTCGTTATTGCTTTTTTCGTTGCCTTCTTTTTGCTTTGTGCTTATCCATACCCAAAAATCCTTTTCTTCTCTTTTCTCGTCTTCTCATTTCCTCAAAAGCATTAATCCACACATTTTGAAAGATTTTCGTTTAATTTGCGTTTTTACTGATGCCCGTTCCGAGCCGAGATCGTTTCCAGAAGTCCTTTTTATAGTTGGCGGACAATGACATCAATGAGGCAAACGTCCGTGCCTCTTCCGATCAATATCTATGATCGAGCAGCAGATTTGGAATCGGGACGAACAGCTACGTGTGCATATGCTCAGGGTGTGTTTTTCTTTTTGTTTTGATTTGTATTTTTAGATGTTGTATTTACTTACCAGTTGTGAGGGTAATTATGTTTCTATTGTTTTTGTTTTTTTTAATAATTATGTTCCTCTCTTTTGGCAAGTCCTAATCAGTTCTAGCATGTCCTTTAATCACTAAAAAATCCACACTCAAAAAAGTCCTTCGCTTGAGTGATCTGTGGTGGAATCTATTTACTTATTTACATTCTATCACATTTGCTCTACAATATGTTTTTCGAACCACAGTAAAGTTGCCCAGGAAGAGTATTACCATTGGGTCTGAAAGGTATCTCCTCGAAGAGGCTTTAACGAAAGCTTCAGGGGCGGGATTTATAGTTTGCGCTAGCAGTCACGCGCGTTGCTTGCCACGTCACGCTTCGTCCTGGTCGATCAATAGCGATAGGCTGACTATGGAAGTGGCGGCGGGGTATGTCTATTCTGAATTCGAATGCAATGAGATCACTCTTTCCTTTCATTTCGAAAAGCACTCCTCGATGGGATTCCCAACGGAAGATGTATGGAGGTTTCGCATTGACCTCTGTCTTTAAACTGAACATCTTGTCAACTGTGAACCGTTCCTGCCAGCTTCTTTTCTGGAGTTCCAAAAGATATCACTTTTCTAAAAATCATTTGATAAATCATTTTTTTGAAGTTACCCTTCATCCGTTTTTGTTCTCTTAAACCCACACCCTTCCCTCTGAGTGCGTGAGTTTTTACTGTATCCTTTTTTTCAAGCTACGGGAAATTCAACTGCGTGTGAACAGCCGGCATCACGCGTAACACCGCCTTCATCACAACCTCCATCTACACCATCTCCTCATTCACGGTTTATCGATGGCTTGAGAAGGAGAACAAGACTGCGCTCGTTGAACGTTCCATCGCATGGGCATGAAAACCTCGATAGCGGTACGTCTTATGTCTTGGTGCCGATTTTTGTTTTGGTTCCTAAGTGTTGTATCATAACAAGTGAGTTATGAAAACTGGGTTTGATTGGGACCCAAGGGTTAGGCTATGGAACCAGGGTCTGTTCGGTAAAACGTGTACGCTACAGAAAGTGAGGGATTAGGGCAAAGTGAAGGAAGCCGTTATAACATCTTGGCTTTACTCGCGTTGCTCGTTGTCTTTACTTTTTCTTATCAGTAGTTCTCACGCTGAGTCGGTGGCACAGACTAAATAAAAAACAGTTTATCTAATAATCAATCCTTGGAAGCAAGTATAAGGAAGAAACGGGCATGCCTCTCAACCATTTTGTGTCGCAAACCTTCTCAAAGACGGGTTGGGAAGAATGAATGTGCCGGTCCTAATACTGGCGTTTACCCCTCCTAGTTGTCATCTTCTATTTTCTCTTTTTTCTGCGTTCAAGAACTTACTTCAGTCGGGGCAGAGGAGTCAGACGTGGGAAAAATTCTTGCTGTACTGGTCTACTAGTTGAATCTTTACGGAATACACTTGTGCTCTAAAACAAGTCTCTTGTCTTGGTTTTTATTTTTACTTCCTTTCATTAATTGGTATACCAGTTCGTGTTCGTGATTGAATCTCGTGAAGCGAAGAATAAACTTAATTTTCCTGAGAAAACTAAGTAATAGACGGAGTAGAAATTGCTTCCCACATTGAGGACGCCAGCGGGGGCGCAAAACGAAAAATAATAGTTTCTTGCGGCAGAAACCGCAAATTCTTGCTGTGTGTAGAGACATTTCAGGATGTAAAAAAAAGTCAATTTTGGAAATGTTGAGCTAGGAGGGAATGATAAATGACGTTTGATAAGACTTGGAAGTTTTCCAGATCTCGGTTTCCCACCTGTTTGCTCACCACCACCACCACCAAGTGATTCAGCAGGCTCATTGCCACCAGAAGCATGTGGCTCGCGAACTCGTAGACGGACAATGTCGGATGCCGCGCAAACTTGTGGCCTGAATTTCAACGGAACAAATAAGTGAGTTTTTTCATTTCACATTTTCTATGTCACCTCCTTTGTTGCTATTCTTTGGACTAATTTGAGCAATTTCAATATAACCTACATCTATTTCTATTCTTTTATAGGCGCCACTCAGGAGTTCTGGTTATTTTTCCGCATTCTCCCTCTGCTCATGGCGATTATCTACAGGGCCATAGCACACCTGCTGCAGGGAACAAGCGGCTATCGTCCTATGGATCAAGCGCTTCCAAAAGTTTTGAAGGTATGGTAGTTGTTTTTTTTTTCAGGTTGTCTTTTGAGGTTTCGGTTTGTTATCGTACCCCTTCCCTTATATTTCTACGAATTTTAAATTGAACGGGGAAGCCCTTCGAAGCCTATAACTTCCCCTTGCAGTTTGAAGTTGATATTAATGTTGGTGTTCGCGTCACTGACACAATGCTTATATTATGTTCTTTTCAACGGATGACATCACTTTTGCTTGGCTTTTTGAGTCATACTTCCGCCCGTGCAGTTAGAATGCGAAAGTCACGCCGAAAAAAAGTCAGTCAAAGTCGAAAAAACCTATTCAGCGTCAGACTGCTACGTTTTCATCGAAAACAGTACAAATTTTGGCAGCTACTGGATTGATGGCATGTCTTTGCATTTGCAAAATGACTTGTTAGTAATCGTAATTGCTTATTCTTCAATACCACACGCTATAAGTGTGTACCTTTGGTCGAAGTTTTCATAAGAACTCTATTAATAGAAGTAAATTAAACAACGTAGGCACGTGGAAAACCTCGTAAACAAAAACATTTCTGTCATATACTTTGACTTTTCCACGATCTTCGAAGAGGTGATTAAGTGAGGACTGGTTTTTTTCCGAGTTGGCTTTCGCAATGTTGGTCTTCTGATTTTTGGGATGCGAATAACTGGATTTTCGTAATGTTTGTCCATTCATATACATATATGCGGCGTTGTTTGCGTACTTTACCCTAATACTCAACTAACAACCTTTTTTGGCTATTCCGTTGGATAATTCTCTGTAGAATTTCCGAAAGCCCATATTTATCTGGTTCTCCTTAGGAACCTGATTTTCTTGTCATGTTAAAAGATGAGTTCACTTTCAAAGGTTACAAGGGTCTTTGTGAAAAATCTTTTCGCTGCAATATGGTAAACTATCAATGGATAGATAGCAAACATTGAACAATTGCCTCACCTTTTTTTTGACATGAATTTTGTCAGGGCGGAGGTGGTGTAGTGGCAAGTGGCGCACTATCTCACATGCACGGCCAGGAATTTCAATCCCGTATCGATGTCCGCCTAGGCCAACCAAGCCTTCCTTCCCTCCGGGGTCGGTGAATTGGTACCAGACTCGTCTGGGAGGATAAAAGCACTGGCTTGTACATCGGCTGGCCACCGCAAGTCATTGTATAGGCCACATACGCACTCATTACGCCACTACGATTCTGAATGGAAGTCGAGTGCGGGGGCGCATCCCTCAGACGGGATTGATTAACTCCAAAAACTTTATCCTTTATCCTTTATGAATTTTGTCGGGTAAGGGTTGAATGGACTAGGCGAGGTGTCTAATTGCGAATTTGGACCTTAACTCCGTTGACTTTGAGGTTGCTGTGCTAATCACTACACGATAGAGACTCATTCTGGGGTATTGCTTTCCTTGCTAGGTGACTGTTACCTACGTCCCGTTAGACTACTGGAAAATTGATTCCACTTCGCTCAGAAGTTTTGGCTAAAAAACGAAGAGGCGTTGTTATGGGTTCACCCCTGACTCTTCTGCAATTGCGACGATCTTCTTGGTAATCATACCGGTCGCCTTCTTCAACTTCCTCATCGTTCCAGCGAAATTTAGATTCTACCACGATTTTTTCCCATCCATTTAAGCAATTGTATGAAATTTCCTTCGGTTTGTTGCTATTTGTATGGCAGCGATACTGATGGATTCACGCTTCTCAATGCTCCACTGTATGCGCTGGTTCCACCTTTGTGATCACATTTGGATTGGACGATAATGATTCAACTTTCATAGTAACACCCTCCAAGATCCCTCTGTTCGGATTGACTTGTGATGGTTATATCATATACTTTTCACGTGATGACGTAAATCCCAAAAGAGTTTCTCCCGAGGAGGGGCGGAGCCAAGCCATGCCCGTTTACTTCCTCACTGTTTTCGAACTTCCATTGCTGTTGCACGTGATGAACCTGTTCTTATCGTATATTATTTTCTCGACTGGGAGTGGGCGAACAGCGAAATTTTGATGCTCGCTGTGATACAATTTTGGGCGGAGTTTTTTGTTTGTCACTTAAAAAATTATTTGAATCTACCTGTTGACCTTTCTTTCTTGCCAAATTTTGGAACTTTCTGTCTTGGCTCTAATCTGGACAATTTATTCTGGACGTCCACTTACCGTATCCTTGTTACAATCGATAAAGTATAGAAGACTTGGTGGCTTGCCTCCAAAATCTTCTTTATGTGGATATTCATTCACCATTTCGTTGACTTGGTAGGCTAATTGGTAATTGCAATGGGCTCACATACAGTACTTTGCTAAGTTTCTTTGGCTGCTACTACCGGGTGTTGTGGTGGAACGATAGATGATTGGTCCTGTTGAAAGATAATTTGGGCGAAAGGTGGAGGTGTGGTAATGGCAAAAGGCTTCGCTAGTACTCACCTGGCACGTTGATGAAATCCTGTCCGAGCCAATTTAGGCTTCCAGAGTAGAACTGAACGTAGAACGAGAGTTTGAAGACCTACTAGTGCGCCTTCCAATTCAATCCAGTTAAAGACAACGCAAACAAATAGAACTTGGACTGAGACGGTAGTACTAGGAATCCCATTTCCTTGATGAGCCCAGGCTTAACTGCACTTCTGGGCAAACGCGATTTGATTTGCCTCTTCATCGACAACAGCAATCATTGCTCGTGAACAAAGTTGATGTTAGATTTTTCGTATGGCTGTTGCGTACAAGTCGTAGTGAAGTAATGACCTTGGTTGTTCGATTGGCACACTGACATCGTCTATCCGTCAATTTTGAGAGTGTTTTCATAGTCACTTACTGGATTTCCATTGAAATCAATTGATATCCGGTCACGTGGATGGCTAGACGATGTCTGGTGAGATGAAATTAACCACCGTAGCCTCGGCCCTGTCAATCAGCTGTTCGGTGTGGGCGGAAGCGGGTTTTTCATTTTCCGCCGAAGGTCCTCTGCTTTGCCCTAATCCAGTAGGCGTTGGTGCTGTCCTTTACCAGTCTTCTTCCAAGCTCCCTTCTTTGCTGACGTAACCCTCTTGCCTTTTCTCCCATACCTCAGTTCACTGGTTGAATCCTCTTGTTTGTAAGGGAGCCATGGCATGCGTGCCATGTGATGGCCTCTGCTGCGGTATTCCTGAGCTTTAGAGCAATGTTCTTTATTTTATGGCTGGCGGTTATGGAGTTATCTGGCATGCGATCACGGAATGTGTCTCACCTCCTCATTCCTTCCAATGGGATGAACATAACAACAGCAGTTGCCGTTGTTACTCCCGTAGAGCTAGGTTGTTTTCCCTTCCGACGTCCTATTTCTCCTCTCCTCACTATACCGAGTAGTTTTTATGACTATGAACTGCTGCGGTTGAGGTGGTACTCCATTTTGATGTGGATTATCGATCCATTTGTAGTAAACCTAAGGACATGCCGACCGTACTCCCCATTCAAAACTCTGAGCAGGTTACCTTACCTTGAACCTTTTCCAGCAGGCTTAGCCGATTCTTTGATAATTTATTGTCTTCTTTGCTTCAATTATTTTTGTTTATCGGCCGCAGACTTTCAACTATCCTTAATGTGCTGTGATACCCTTTCAAAATATTTGCTCCTCTAGAAGATTTTCCTGGTGCGATGCACCTCGGAGGGCATCTCCGAAGCGGTAGCACCGAGCATCATCCCGTTCTTATCAATTCAACGCTTTCGCTAGTCGTGTCCTCTTCAGAAGGCTCCTCAGCATCAGCTAGAATGCTACCTATCCGGTTAAAACTTACATATGCAACGTATTTCGGAGCATTCTCCATTCGGCTTGTATCTTATCTTGCGCTTTTCTTCTACCGTATGTCCTCAGCGTTGTTAGGATCATACGGCTCTTATCTAGATATCTTCGATGGCAGTGAAAACTGCTTTCCCCACGCTAAGATTCCTGTTGCTCAGAAAGCTTGCAACTTATTAAATTCAAAGCTATCGCTTCAGGCACTTCCGAAATAGTTTCATTTATTGTGATTAAAAATTTCAAGAATTCGAAGAATTCAATTTCCGATGCACTTATGTCACGTCAGACATCGAATATGCCATACTGGGCTGTTTTTCAAATTTACACGTATTTAATGCTCCAGCATCTGTCAGATTATGAGACTACTGAAATCCTTATAGTTTCATTCGTCTAAGTAATTTAATTAGTTTAATTATTCTAAACTAAAGCAACCATGTTCGACTCTCACTTCGGCTGATCTCCTTCGATAGAGCCCTAGATGTACAAAAAGAAGATCATTGTTTGAAATCTAAACGAGATAGGTAAAAGTTGAAACTGCTACTTCAACGTTACCGCCATGAAGACTAACTTTGGTCAGGTGAAGTTAATGGTTTGAAGTTTTTGTAATGCGTATGGCTTATTTTGGTGAAGATGGGCACACGCATTTCTGAAGCTCCCAGTGCTTCACGAATTTCCGCGAAGTTTCGAAAGCACTGCTCCGATGAAACGCTAGGGAGAAAAAGACTTCATTATGGTGTTGCTCTTACCATTGGTTTTCTTTGTAGGAATAGGTGTAATTAAGTGATTTTTATCACAAGAAACAGTAATAAAAAGTCAAGTTTCGCCAAATGATAAAGCTTCATGGACGACGTGCTAGACCGGATAGCGCAATCTAAGCGTAATTAGTGGAGGGAACGTAACCCTTCATCCAGTCCTTCATTCAGTGTGGATAATCCATCAGAAAACTCAGCGGAGAACCTCCTATGTCTTGATGTCTGAGGTCTTTTAGCGTTGATTATTCCCGTCTTAGGATGAGCACGCACCTTTGTCTTCTAATCGGAAGCGGGGTTTTGGATGCATATAAGTTCTATGCAGGCTTGCGGTGGTTAGCAGATGATCAAGCCAGTGCTTTTAATTCTAGGAGGAGCTTGGCCTCGTACCATTCAACCCATATAGGAGGGATGGAGTCTGTATCGCCTTAGGCGGGTGTCAGTCAGGGATTCGATCTCCAAACTACATCGGCGGAAAGGCTTCGCTTCGCACTATACCACACTGGGACCGGTCGCTAATCCTAAATGCAGCTTTTTTATTGTTCTTGTTTTCTACAAAGTTTTCACGTTGTCTTCATCGAAGAGAAGGTATTCAGATCTGGCAAGTGAAGTGGCAATATCCAGAAAGTAATGTTAAAACTGAGTTCGGATGCGATATATATCTACATACTTATTTACACCTATTTACTGTTTACACCAATTTCCCCGACCTACAGTAGCGCTCAAAAGTCTTCGGTGAAATGATTCTTCAGCCGTACTTTTCACTAGTAACTCCTTTCCTACTGGATCTAATCATGCGAAATTTTTATATTTGGAGCGCGGGTGTATTGTGAATATTTACCACTACTAACCTGCAATCTGATCATGTTCCAGATATTCCAAAGAGCATGAACTCAAAATCGACTGAAAATACAGATGATGGTCCTTCTTGAATCTTTTTCCTTCTTGTCACGTCTAAGGTGTACGAACGGTAATGCCGAACACAATAGATGAGAAAATGCCCATAAGGTGCGAATAAGTGCAGACATCAACAACTTTAGTTTTAGCAAAATTGGCTACCGCAACAAACACATTGCTCTATCCGTGGATATTGCAGCTTTGCAGTCAAATAGTGTTGGGTAGGGTAAAGTATGCTCTAGTTGAACATATCCAAATTTTGCGCGATTCAGTCTACTAAGAAAAAAGGTATGGAAGAAAAAGCGTCAAAGTATTTCACCGAAGACTTTTGAGCGCTACTGTATCTATTTACAACTGGAAATCGTAAAATTCAGAAACTCCCTCTCGACTTAACAAAGTAGCGTAGGAATGAAGTTCTGAGGCTTTACGTCCCCTTTAAAGTACGCAATTTGAGCAAACTTCATTTCTAGGCAATCAAGATTTGGGGTGATTTCCCAGAAGTAATTGATGCTGTATCTGTTATAAATGTCCCAACCAACTAATGTCCTAAGTCAAGTAATTGGAAAGCTTTCAGCGATTGACGCACAGGGTAAAGATGCCCTATACTGCTTGCTCTACCTTTAAAATTTTCAGAAAGTGAACAATAGGGGGAAGTTCACTGTACACTATCCTTTATCGTTTATACTTTTTTCTGAACTATGGCAACTGCTGTTGCTGTTACTGTAATATCAGTCAAGAGAAGTTAGTTTTATGATGACTGTATGCTGGAACGTTTGTGATGGATGTATCTTTACCATAAGCGCATGCTCATGCCAAAGATACATTTATCAGAAACCTTGCGTGCTTTCAGAATGGCTCACGATAATCCCATAATGTTTTTCAAGCACCCAAGCGGCTGCACTAACGAGCTCTCCTCATCTAAGATTCTAGTTTTTGGAAGTCGACGTCTGAATGACTATTATGTGGGGGGCCAGAGTATCAACTGAAAAGCTTCTCGGCCTTATTATCTACACATCGATTCCAGAAGCCTTAGTATATCCCTATCGGTTACTAAGGTGAAGTGTAAGTTGAGATTATGAAGTAAGGTGATGAGTTCATCATCCATGTGGAAGAGCATAGATAAAAGGCGATTATGGGGATAGCTCATCATCCCAGACGCACTTTCTCACTTCACTTCCAGTTATGCTTTTTTCTTGCCCTTGCTCGTTTACTGCCTTTGTTCTTCGCTTTTTTCTATGATGTTTTCGTCCGTCTATTCCGAATCAGTCGCTGAGCCAATGAAAACGATTCGGGGTTCGAAGAATGCTGAAGTGAATGTGAATAGCTCTTGAAAGACGTTTTGATTATGTTGAAGCTTTAGCTGCAGGATTTAAGAGATCCAGAATCCAAGGGTTTTTTTTGGGCCCGTTGAGGTCCAAATACCGCAAGGCATTCCATTAGACGAAGATATTGTAAGAGCAACCAGCAGAAGGTGTTCACTTGGGTGGAACTGAGGGAGTCGTGAGGTAAACTTCAACTGAGCGACGCCTTCAACTTGAAAAGGCCTGAAATGTGGCAAATTTGATCATGTCTTTCATATGCTTTCCTCGCTCTCAATTTTAGTTGAGAAAATTTGCCTTTCCTGTCTCCATTCTGCTCATACTGTATCAGCCTCCTTCTGCTAATCGTGAAATTACGGCAGACAAAGAAAAGTAAAAATTGGTTGTAATTATCTGAATACCTAGAGTTCGTTCCAGTCTCAGAACGGAGGAGTTTCATAAGCACCTGAAAGTTGTCTGCTTTTCTCACGATTTTTCTATAGCCAGGTGTCTGCGAGTGCTAACGACCAATTGGTGATTAATCATTATTTGTGATTCTTGTGTATGAATAGGAAAGGTTCGAAACACCTGCTCGAAGAAAAGCGTGCAAAGTTGCTCATTTCATAAAGCAACTATGCTCCCCGTTGCTACGATATGGTTAGGGTAATAATCGACTTGATTCTCTAACTTTTCGATGATTTTCAGGTACTTGATTGAAAATCACCTTCATTTACTCATTTTGTAATTTTCCAAAGGTACTTACTACTCATTTTTCCGGTTGTTTGTTTGATGTATGCGAGGGTTTCTGATTGCTCTTCGTCAAAAACCATGAACTTATCCTTTCTTCACATTCATAGTATTAATGATGGTAAATGGTCGTCAGCCCCTCAGTAATGCATCCTTCTCCTCCCCTTCTCTCCTTCCCCGTTTCCTACCCCTTTTCAGGCACCTCAAAGTTGATTCTAAAAAGAATTGATAAGTTTTTAGCGAGTAGAGTAGGTAGAATTCCATCACTTTTCTTTGACTGTGGCTGTTTGATTCAGTAGTATGACCGGCTCGCTCACGGTTTGGGAAATTGGGTTCATTGCGATTCCCCAAGAGCCTAATAACTTATCCTACGACTACATCTGGAAAGGATTAAGGAACTAGGAAAACGATGAAAGAATGTCGAAGAGGTGGCAATGGAAGGGAAATTTCGAGCAGTAAACATACGGCCTTTGTATCGCTACGAATTCCATTGACTAGAGTTGAGGTAACTCTCGGAACTCCAGAGGAGCTACACCCGGAACGAATTTGATTACCAGTAGTGCGTGTACGTTCCAGGACTCCTTAATGAAGCTACTTACGGCCGACCTCTTTCCGAAGTTGTTGAAGTGCTTACGAGCGGCTCGGATAGTTCGATCCAATTCAAATTCGACATTGCATCATTCTTATCTGACTGAAATAACAGTTTTCACAATTTTCCCTTGGTTTTTCTGAATGTAGCAGGTGTGTATGTCCTCAAATAAATGCACATATCGACGACGCTATCGACGTTTTTTATCGCTCACTGATCATAGCTCATCTCTGATCAATCGCATGGTGGGTTTGGGCGAAGCAAGGATTGCTTGCCATTTCTTCCAAATATAGGGAACAATTTCCAACGTGGTTGAAGTGTCTAATCCCTTCGGCAAACGGAAAGCACCATCTCAAATATGCCTTGAGAATTCGATAAAACGAACCCTCTTAAGGTTCTTTGGTGCTTGATACTCTCGGAACCTTCGATTTCTCGAACTCTGGAGGGGACTTTCTCCCCAGTGAACAGATCACTCAATTCAAGGAAAGGGGTGGAGCCAAGAATTTTGTTTTTAGTATTTCGGATGTGCTGACTCTGGGGCCGATGAACTTTTTGTTGTTTAGCTGAAGTCTTCCTCGATGAAGAATGGCTGATTGTAAGAGTTGGTTGTCACAAACACGAACAAGGCCATCTCAGCGGACCACATATTATTCACATAGGAATTTTTGCAAGTGGTTCGTGAATAACAACTTGCCTTATTCCTTCTGTGAATCGCGCTGTCTCCTCCTAAACAATTAATTATGCATTGACTTATGTAGAGTACGCAGTTTTGCTAAACCTGAGCCTCACTGGGGTTGCAAACCGAAGAAGCAGTGGCTTCTTTTGAACGCTTGAAATAAAATCCTTTTTTGCAAGTTTTCGTATTCGTTTCCGAGCTCGAAGACGTTCGAATAGGTTGGTAGTTGCTTTTCATCCTTTCTTTCGCTCGAACCCGCTCCAATCTGGCTATCCTTAGAACTCTTTCTGATAGTTAGCCATATCGCATTACCATGCTCCTTTTTATCAAGCTGGCTACGGTAGGATCTTCTGGGAAAAGAGTTAATGGGAGAGAATGAGGAAGTGGAGTGAATAAATGGTCACTATGCAAAACGAATGGAGATGCTGATAGGCAAGGGAGCTGTGGAAGGAGCAGACGTAGAGAAAATGACGGCGGATATGGGAGGCGGCGAAAGGTGGAAGATTACTCGACAAGGCACTTTCAATCGGGAACATCGCGTAGTTCTCCTCATTTGCTTCCGTTGCTCGCGCTTTCACGAGCTTAACGTCAAACCTTCTTTATTGGCCTGATCTGAATATCGTCATTAAATACAAGAGAAAGAATAAAAATCGCTGAAACTGGCTAGATTTGAAGGACTGCTGATGTTTGGCGGACCAGTGGCAAAGGCTTGCTATCATTTGCCTTTGTCCTCTTATCAGAATGGTCTCAATCACTCACAACAACTCATCCATTTCCCTGGAGCTGTTAAATTATTGCTTAACAAGCCCATTGTCAGAATCTCCGGAAATTCATTTTCCGTCATCCTCGTCCCCGTTCAATGCCATCTACAAGAAGCGAGGACAACGGAAAGCTTGCGTGCAGTTTAGGGAGGCGCGTCTTTCGTGGGCGGCCAACTGCAAAATTTGTCTTCCTGTCCTTTGAAACAGTCCGAAGTGAGTCCAAGGGGTATCTAGTGAATGCTGTGTCAACTATTTCTCTCTATTTTCTCTCTATTTTTGTCGTGTATAATACATAGCCTATTGGCGAGGTAAAAGACAGGTGCTCATAGCAGACCCGGTGTCAGTTTTCATCAGTTGCCCTCGATTTTAGGCCATCCATGCAAGACTGCTTCATTCTTTGCTGATAAGTGCCTCTGATACGGTTGCTCGCATTTGTTAAAAGGACGTAGTCAGTAATCTCATTCTCATTCTGTTGGAAGCTGTCTATAAGAAGGAAAAACAGAAAGCCCGCACGCAGCTATGTAGAGGGTAGGGGCGGACCAAAGAGACCATTGCCATTGATTCTACAGTGATTGGTTAATCTTTATCTGTTATTCTGTTGGTAACCGCTCAGCTGTTCATAGTGATTTTCTCACGGAATGACTTTTAATTTTAATTTTCATCTCAATTTTCATTCTTTTAGTCTCCAGTTTCCCTGAAGAATCATGAGAACGCCCGGCTTTTTAAAATCATAAGTACTAGTTTTCTGAAAACACTTTCGTGGAAAGTTGGACGTTGAACGAAGCTCTAATCATTACGCGTAAGTAGTGGCAAGTTGCGCACTATTTTACGCGCATGTCATGGGTTCGAATCCCAAACCGATTTTTGCCCAGCCGAACCAAGCCTCTATTCCTGCGAGTCGGTTAATTGGTTCCAGACTTACCTGCGAGGCTAAATGCACTGACTTGTACACCGGCTGGCCACTGCAAGTCAATGTATGGGCCACATATGCATTCAATCCTCCACTACGATTCTGCATGGATGTCGAATGCGGCAGGCATCCCTCAGACGGGATTGAACATCTGAAGACATTATCCTTTTATATTACGGTATCGTTTCCACACCGCAATGCAATAAAAAGTCACCACAACCCTCCTGCAACTAGGAGCGGTCATCTTCAATAATATTTACGCTTCAGATTCGTTATCGTCTTGTTTTGCCGTTGGTTTAACAATTTGGAGAGTTATATTGTGCTACAGCCTCTATAATTATTAAGAGCGAACTTTCCGCCATGTAGATTATTTCTTCTTTAAATATATTATAAGAATTCTCCCATTAATCAGATGTATGCTTGTATGAGCTGGGAAACTAATGAGGGTCTCCCAAAGCATATGAAATGACTTCCATCTGAAAAATTGCTCGTAGCTCGAGGAAGTAGGGAGGGTGATGGGGCATTCCTGAATCGAGAGTCTTCCTGGTAAAGTTCACAGAAGGCTAGCAGTTTTTCGAATGAAAATGTCGTGAGGGAGGAAATGGAAAAATAATTTAACCATTCACTTTTACTCAAAATTGAGGGAGAAGGTGGGAATGTCTAATTGCAAAGGCCTGAACAGATGATTAATTCAGCCCGTGCGATTTTTTCTGGACTGAAACGGCCCTGATTAGACAGGAATGTGTTCAGGCGAGCATGCATAGATTTTTGCATTTTTTTTTTAAATATTTAGTTCGATTCAATGCTACCGTAATGTTTGGTTTATAGGCCGATTTTCGTTTACAGTGTTCAGTGACAGAATAAAAGCGAGTCATGAATTGCTGTCCACGGCTCATTCAGAGCCAATATAATAGGCATTTGCTCCATTGCATTTTGCATATGTTTCTTTTGTGGTTTCTTATTTCATTCTGTTCGAATTTATTGAGAAATCGAGCTCTCTGCATGTGCAGCTTTTAATATCCTCAGTGAAGTCATAGTCTTGGAAACCCTATTACCTTTTACAACAAATCCAATATTGCGGGCAGATATAAGTTAATTTTTTGTATGAAATCGAAAAGAGGAGTCAGTTTTCGTTCTTGCAGTACTGTAGGTGTAGTATTTCCACAGAAGCACTTGAAGGCGCCACAGTCTGGGCGGTATTGATCTTATTTTATAAGCCTCATTAAGCTTATTAAATATGATCAATACCGCCCAGAGAATTGGACGAGTTTCACCGTTGATTGCGAGCGCATGCTTCCGAGTAGAAAAATAATGAGTTACCGCATTGGTAATCGTATAGCTGGCTTCGATGAATAGCAGGAGAATCTACAACAACCGGTAGTTAAGTCAAGATGGATAAAAAACTGAAGTCGGCTAGTGAGTAGGATGGGCTCCTATTTGGGGTAGTCCTATACAACTCATGAGCATCTTCCTTTTAGTAGAAATATACTGGTCCAGGATTTCAGTTTTTCCTAAAAATTTTTTGATAACATGATAATCGGTACTTTTTCGTTGCTATTCAGCATAAATGGTTATTTCTATCAGCCATGTGTTTAGAGTAATTTAATTATATAGGGAATAAAGTATTCTCGATGGGGAGGGGTAAAATTGGCAAAAAGACTAACGTTAGATAGAACAAAACGATTTGGACGGTCAGCTATACGAAGGCTTAGTGCATCTCCCGGTCATCGTTACTCATCTTTCACTTGCTAAATCAACCTGCTTCTTGCTGCATACATGTTTTTGAGTCCGTTGAACAGTTTGTGTTACTTTTTGTTACTGCAAAAACATCATTACCGATCATATATTATGTAAGCAGTTTGAACAGCGCCGCTCCACCCTTTGATCAGATCGAATAAAAACTGGAAATTGGGCCTCGTCCTCTTTATGCCAATGAGGTTGTTACGTGGTTACGGAATATTTAATTGCGGCCTAGATTTTCAATAAAATGGTTCATGGAACAACATAGATTGGACAATAAACTTACCCCAATCGATAGTGGCGCTCGATATAAATGAAGAGAAACATTGAAAGTTGCTGAAAGAACTGAAAAATCTCCATTTCCAAAAGAATTGAAAAACATCCATTTAGTTCTTGATCGAATACTGTCCCGTTGTAGGCTAGGCTTATCGTTTGCTGCAGCTATGTAGCTATTTTTCACCAATTTTTGGTCCCATTTAATCAGCAGATGAAAAGGAAATGGCATGTTACCGATAAGAAAGGTGTCAAAGTCCACTGATCTAGCGAGGTTTTCTCAAAAACGCTAAGAATAGGTCGACAAGGACCAGAACTGAAGGAACTGGTCAGATTTGACGTTGCCAGATTTTTCGA
Source organism: Haemonchus contortus (assembly GCA_000469685.2). Taxonomy (NCBI): domain Eukaryota; kingdom Metazoa; phylum Nematoda; class Chromadorea; order Rhabditida; family Trichostrongylidae; genus Haemonchus; species Haemonchus contortus. The sequence goes on from LS997564.1 coordinate 13,858,093, forward strand.
AAATCATTTAGTTTGTTAGTTTTTTTCTTGCCCCGGGTGGATGTGATCTAGTGGCAACAGGCGTGCTTTCCTAAAAGTATGGTCCGGAAATCGAGCAAGTATCGATACTCGCTAAGGCCAACCACACCCTTTATCCCACCACGGTAGGTGAGTTGGTACCTGATTCGTCTCAGAGGGTTAAGACATAAATTTGCACATCATCTAGTCATCTCAAGTCATCTGTACCCCATAAACGCGTTCAAAACGTCATTAAAATCCTGAATGAGAGTCAAAATCAATTAGTCAATTATCTCCAATACGGATTGAGTTGACTTCGGAGAGTTTTGCCTTTATTCTCTTGCCGTTAATACAACATTTCCCTAGTTGGAATTTGACTAGTCATTCGACCAGTCACCCAGCTACTCATAGGATCGATATTTGATTGTGTACTGTGGGGAACTGCCAAATGTGAAATAGTGGCAAGTCAACTTCACTGATGTGTATTAATTCTTCTACTCCTAGTCTGAGGGGAGGAATTTCCCCAACCGAGTTTTTTTCCTTGTTCGTCAAATACTCTAACAAGTTGGAGACGGATGGGTAGTCCCAAGGCGAAAAATCGATTCTACGCTACGCTTCCTCTTCGAGTAGACCACATAGCTGTGTGGAAACTGTTTTGCAACAGTTAATGTCGCAAAATTAGGTTGTAATGATGTTGTATCGTCTGTTGTAAGCTCCGTATAATCTGAAATTCCCTGTTTGAGTCAGGATCTCGGATTATCAGGTTGTCTAACAAAACCGATTTGATTCAATCCGTGATGACATGATATCACGTGAGACCATCCGTCATTATTTACTATTTTTCATTTTTGGATTTTTCGTTCAGGGGATATTTGAAGACATTTGAAGAACCTTTTAGAAAAAAAGTTTCTCGGAAAATGGACCGTTTTGAATAGAATCAGGTTTGTCTGCAGGGTTCCCCCACCACGGTAGATGACGAAGTTCGTCAGTGGGATCCTGTAAAGGGCTTTCTCTCTTTCGAAAGGCTCTAGCGGGGAAAGAAAACATATTTTGTTGAAAATTTGGTCTTTATCGAAGTGATCTTTTGAACGTCTACTTGTAACCTTCGACCAACCGGCTAATTACTGGACGTTTCAGGTCCCTTTTGTTTCAAGCAAATTCACGCCTACCCTTACCAGGGAAGGGTTTTAACTTCCCATGGAACTTTGAATGGAGACCTAGGTATATCGATAGGGCTTTGAAAGTTATTAAGAAATATGGAAATTAAAACTGCAAAATGAGTCTACCAACAAAGTTGTGAGCGTTCAAAGTTTGTATGCTTAAGCAGGGAGACCTAGTGCCAGTTGATAAGCCCAGCTGCCTTCAATGGCTACAACGGTCCCCGTGGCGTAGTGGCAGTGCTCTCCCTCTTCAGGTGAGCGGCGAGGGTTTGCTTCCCGTTGACGTTTTTGCTTTTGCAAAACATGCTTTCATCCGAATAAAAGCTCCTGAAACGTTTTTCTTACCAATTTGGGTTAGCGCTTTGTTTCAGCCATCATTTGAATCACCTATCTATCACCTATCAGCGCACTTATTTAAAACTTCTTCACGTCATTTTTGTAACGCTCTTTCATTTTCAACATCGAAACACACATACCCACACCCAAAGTAAATTAGTTGTGGATACGCGAGAAAGGTCAACATGAAACGACTCAAAAAATGGGTAGAGAAAACGTGTAGATGGTGGCGGTTGTAGAGAGATCGCATGTGCAAATGAGGCTCGCATTTTCTGAACAACTTATTTGCTTCACTCATTTCTTAGATTGTTTCATCAATATTCAGTTTTTCACGCATACCTGTTTTGCGTGATTTGGGTTTCCCTCTTCACCTCAACAAATTTCAAATAAGTGCGGCGATAGGTAATGGATAGGTGATCAATGATGACCGAATCAAAGCGTCAACTCAAATTAGTAAGAAAAACGTTTCAGGAGCTTTTATTCGGATGAAAGCATGTTTTGCAAATGCAAAAACGTCATCGGGAAGCAAACCCTCACCGCTCACCTGAAGAGGGAGAGCACTGCCACTACGCCACGGGGACCGTTGTAGCCATTGCTGGCAGCTGGGCTTATCAACTAGCACTATGTCTCCATGCTTAAGCATGCAGATTTTGAACGATCACAACTTTTTTGGTAGACTCATTTTGCAGTTTTAATTTCCATACTTCTTGATAACTTTCAAAGCCCTATCGATATACCTAGGTCTCCATTCAAAGTTCCATGGGAAGTTGAAACCCTTCCCTGGTTAGAGCTATTCCAACAAAATTATGGCAAATTTGTCACTAATGCAGCTATGTCATGTGATTGTCATGTCTCGCCCCTTTCAGAGTAGAGTACGTTGACAAAATTAGAGAAAGAGTGCAGTACTACTTTCTCTGCACTCTCTTGGCATACGCGACGTGCTGTTTGACGCAAAGCCTTGTTGAAGAATTTCGTGCCAGGCTAATCGCTTGGATTTGACACTCCTCGGACACAAAATGCGTATTCAGCTTTATTGATTATGGACTTTAGTGCATACGTCAGCTTCATCCTCTTTATTTTTCTTTATCCTCTCCTAATGTCCTCCCATTGATGGATTCCTCCTCTAACATCAACGATCGCTCTGAATAAAATGGAAAGCCTTTCATGCGTTTGATACAGCTACTTTTTACAAAATTACCCTGTAGTCTGATAACGGGAAGTCTCAGAAGTAGGCTGAACTCATATCAGGTCCTATTCCCATCAGATGCAGCCTAATTCCGTGTTTTCCTTGATATTAGTGTGAAGGGTTGATGTCAGCTGGGAAATTCAAGGGTTTTTCTTCATCTATTTGATAAGCACTCAAATTTCTTGTCGTTATCATTGATGCCACCGAAGCGAACTATTTACGATGGGTGTTTGGCCCCATAAAAAATTTCCCAAGTAGGATGCATGGCCGCCTAGGGTTTGCCCCCCATTTTGGGAAACAAAAGAAATAGTAATCAGTTGGCAGCGATAGATAGGGAAAAAAAGACGTATTGCTAGTGAGAAGGCCACAAATCACGTAGCTGAAATAGGATATATCGAAAAAGGGGTGGAGAGCAATAGGGCACTGATATGAATCGTTTCAAGGCTCATATTCAAAGATTTATTCTGCCCATACACCCTTCGGCAGCCAAGTTGTCAGTCATTCATCGGAGGTGCATAAATTTCCTAAATCTTCCTATTATTGAGGTGGGGTTAAGGGTTTTTGGCCCATTTGGTGGCAAACGACTACTCTGACCTTTTCATGAATTCTCCACTCGTCATTTTGCTCTTAAATCAGTCTTTCATGCCCTCTGTCTGAGCACCGAAATCCTTTAACTTACTGAATGCACAAATCCTACTTCACGCTTTATTTGGTACTGAATTTGAGGCTCGTTACGACTATTCTTTCCTACCGTACTTCCGAGCTTTGTCGATGATCGCTTTCTATCGCGGAATCGATTTTGCAAGCTGAACCTACTGACTGAATATACAGATAGATTGAGAGCCGAATAAGCAACTATACTGGCTCACTCCTATATGACTGCGTTCGTCGACTCGGAGGCAGTCGACTCACCGTCTCCATTGCCTCCCAAAAGTTTACTGAAGCGATTTCGTAAACGTCTTCTCAGTATCGATGGCAAAGCGAGTAAGCAAATGTAATTTTTCCAAAAAAAAAATGAAGGTGGATAAGGCATGATCAGTGAATGTAGTCACTTTTGTGTGATCTTTTGTGTTCTCTAGTTGTAAGATACATTCCTGCGGACCATATCTGGATTCATTAGATAGAATTGGAGGTTGTATGTATGTGTACAAGGTAGTGCCCTTTATGAAGGAACGTAGTAAAGCAAATACCCTTCCCAGTTTCCTAATAGTGCATTTGCATGGATCTTACCTTTGTATCTAAAAAAATTGGTCGAGAAATATTCAAACAAGCACCTTAAGAAATTCATTCAATCGCGCTGTTGGGTGAATATTCGTAATTTATTCTCTTGGGAGGTTGAGTTGTTTGACCTAATTTATTCGTTCAATGGTTTAGTATATCGGTACTTAGGCTAGAGTTGAAAATATTGCGGTATTTCGAGCAATTTCCCAAATATGCAACTTACGACTAGGTACTTCCTATCCTTCAGGTAAGTTTCCATGACCAGGATTAAATAGGCCACGTTGTAACAGTGCAGAAATGAAAAAAAAAATTCAATTCAATCATTCAGAGTGATTGACTGTATTGATGTGATTGTTTTTAATTTTGCCTACTTTCAGGTGTATTACCGGCCGCTTCGCGAAGTATAGATGCTCAATCATCCCCTCGTCGTCCACTCTATGTAGACATTCCACTTGCGAATGGCTTGAATGAGAAGCGAAAAAGTCCAGTAACAAGCGTCGTCGATTTTGTTCGAGGCCGCAGTCGTACGGCATCGGTGAGTAGCTACTGTCATGTTTTACTGAGGTTTAACTCGATATTTTTTGCGGAGCAATTTGATTTCGTTGAATTAGAGCGAGAGAAGAAAGAGTTCTGTGTACTAGTCCATAATTAATTGCTATGATGGAACGTTTTGAAAAAAGGGGTGTATTTTGCCCGGAAATTAGAGCTGATAGGTTTTATTAATGAGTTTAATAGGTCTGCATTAGACACTAGAAAAAAACATCTCTCGACTGAGTACTCATAGGTAGAATTCACGATGAAAACGGTTTGTGAGATCTCCCTTTGGATGACCCTTTGGCTTTCATGGGAACATGGGACGCTGTCGATAGACAAGCGGTATAATAGGGGTAGTAAAGGCTCGGAAACCGGCTCTGCCAATGTACACACCCAAAAGTGGTTTTTTGCTAATGGCCTTGCAGAGGCTGCAGCATTAACAATGCAGCGCATTTGTTGAGAATCGAACAGCTGATCAGAGAGCATCGCAATTTCCAGAAAATAGAATAACAACATAAAACCAGTAGAGGGTGATTATAAAGAATAATATGAAGTTTGCAGCAGCACAATTCGGCATTTTGGCTTACTCTAGCCAGCCTTACGCAATAGCACCTAACTGGCAATCTCTCAATTCTACTTCGATGTTCCGTCGTCGTGGTCTCGTGCAACCCCTTATTTTTGCTGCTTTCTGGAGACCTGACATTGTTCATGACCCGCCGATTTTCGCGCTTTATTTCCAAATCTATACAAATAACTTGGAACAATAACTAGTGAGTAATTTCAGCGACCTCAATTCCCACTGCTCCATACTGCAATTCATTTGAATGAGTTACTGGTGCAATCGGTTCTACTTAAACATCAATCATTGGGGGAATGACAGAATAGTCTAGTTGTATGAACTGAGCAGGAACGGGAGTAAAAGTTTCTAGTTGATCAACTCTTGAGAAAATACCTACTCCCTTGTCTTAGACAACGGACTCCAGTGGAGCAACCCCTGATGATTGAGGATTATTGAAATCATCAGTGCTGATCACTTCAGAGATGCGCCACATATTCATATTCTATTAAGAATTAAAGTGACATTTTACTGAGACTTAAAAATGAATTATAATGAACAGTGAACAAAAGATGTTGCACAAGCTGTTATTTGTCCAGGCAGAATAAACTTGGGATCGTCTTCTTCTATTGGTGTAAAAAAATTGGTGTGCCCGTTTTGGGGAAGTTTTATAGATGGGATTCCAAATGGCTACGCATCGCCTCCGCTTCATATTCATGAGTATTTAAGGGGTGAAACTGGAAGCATATCGGTGTGCTGAAGAATTTTTTCAAGAAAATGGATCTTTGCGTGAAATACCCCAAAGTCTGTGCATGATAGAATTGCATTGAATTTTCTGCAAAAGTTTGTATTGAAGAAACTTTCAGCTAACCTCATCCGGGCCAGCAACACCTCCGTCACCACCAGCATTGTCAGCTTCAGCCAGAGCGTCGGCTTCCACCGATGGAGGCATGCCACTTTGTGAGTGCAGACCCCTTCGTTCAACTTCCATTGGTGGCAAAAACTATAGAGACCGAGAAGGTACATTGAATATTTCTCAGGTTGATGACGGATTTCCTTTTTGAGCTTGAAGCTTCCAACCTTTTTTCATGTTACAGATCCACATTGCTTATGCTTCACTAATGCCTTTGACCAGAAGTCTGATAGGCCAGAAATTTGTAATGATTTTCTTTATTTTGCGGGGTTTTGAAGGTTACCGACCAACGGGAGGGGTAGCGTTGATGAGGATTTTTGTAACCGCAACGGTCATCTGATCGGCTACGAAAGTGCTGGTGCCCGCCGCTTTTCGAATTGAATAGTTTTTGTAAGCCTCCACCTGCGGATGCCCTTGGCCGGTTGGATATGGCCTGCTAATAGCGGTCCAAATTACCCTGATAGCCTGCTCAAATGCTACTGTAACGCTTTGAATACGCCTCTTTCATATTGCCCTATTGCTTGTGATCGCTAGAGTAGGTAGAACGTCGTGATGATCTTGGATAATGGTAGGAATTTTCAGCACCTCTGTTTTCACCTAATCGTGGCAACGGTCGTCCACTTTTGTCCAGGATGCATCGTCCGGGAATGCGTAGCCTTGACTCTGGCCTGGATCTCAGCTCTCCTACAATTGGACATCATGCTCTGTTCATCAAAGAGGTATTCTTGTTTTCTACCGATAAATTAATTTTTGATGTGGACTTTCTTTTTTTATTCTGTTACTTCACGAAAATGCCGAGGTGCCTTGCTTGGAATTCAGGGAATCGAATTGGATGACTGCCCTTGCGATGTTTTTCCCACTTTTTTGGTGTCTTTTTTGAGTTTTTTTCAGAGTTTTCAGGCCTGCTCAATTCTGGTGTTTTCCCCTTGCTGCATAGCTGTTAGTTCTCAACTGATGTTCTTGTAGGACTTGTAAAAGAGTAATTTGTTATCTGAGTTACTGGATGAGCTGAATCAATCATTGAGCAGTGATTGAAAGAACTTGAAAGTACTGAATCCGGAGGAGAAGAGGTCCAAGAAGATGGGTTTTTGCCGTTAAGATGACAACAATTCACGTCCGCCAATCGATCCGCCAAGAGGGTGAGGGCGGAACGCTTTCGGTTGGCTGTTTGTTAGCCAGATTAGCTTGGTTGCTTCAAAATGTCTCATTATTCTAGAAATTTCCTATGCAATTGCTTATGAGTTCGAGATGGACTGGAATTTCCATTTGTGTGAGGTTTTCATGTAGCATCTCGCATTGATTTATGGCTCGTCGCCCGTCTGGGTTGCTAAACGTATTTGGCTCGGATTCACGGATTCCGGAAAAAGCTCATGGAATTTCTGGTTCCCAGAAATTGTTCCTTGGTCTGTGTGCCGCTCTATCAGAATGAGCCCTTATCGAATATGGTCAGCGACCGCGGGCATGGCGTGCGTGTCATGTGGAAAATGTAGTTTTCTAATCGGATTTGATAGAAGGGTTGGCGTCGGTCTTGAACTTATCAGAGTCACTTATCTGAACGCCGTGGCGATGTTGTAAACAAGTCACAAGTCGGCGGCATAGCCGCCCGTCATCGAACTGCCGCTCGCTGAACGAAAGGAGGTGATCTTTCCATCCTATGGGGGGCGGCGTCCGCTTTTTCCACCACCCATTCGCCTCTGCACAGCAATCCTGCTCGTTCTGTCTGTTGCAGTCCACAGGCTGGCTTAAGCTGACCGAAGTTCGTGCCGTCGTTTCATCGCGCCCCCGACGAGTCTCTTTGAAGAATTGGCTTCGGTGACGCAATTTTCCGTAATATTTTTAGCATGGACTGATTTGCTTTTGCGTCATTGTTGTTTTCGCTTTCATGACAGCTCTTTTTCTGACTCATATGGTATGTTAGACAGCGATTCGTTTCTCTTACGTAATCGCTGAAAGAACGGTCAAAGGCCAAGGACCTAAGCATAGGAGGACTGGGCAGCTAATTGGTTGCCATTTCTTGATCGCTGGTCTTTGTGACGGTTTATTTTTTGTTTTCGGTGGGGACGGGAGGTTCGATGAGGGCCTCACCACACATCCTTGTCCGTGGTGAGACCCGGCGGCGCCAAAGTGGTGCGATACGGTTAATGTGTTTTCCCGAGGAAATCACTTAGGGGAACAGCGCAAACTGTCGAAGCAGATGTGGGCGAATCGACTGGATCTGTGCAATTCATAGCACAGATCCAATGGATTCGGTTGCTGCAGGCGAATGACTTCCTAAATTTTATTGAGTCTTTCATTATTCCAAACTTTTAAACAGCTTAAAATAGCTCTATTCATGATCATTCTGCATGTCTGTCGTATAATCCCTTGGGTTAAAAGCAATCTGTTCTGTTAATTGCAGTCATTGACAAGAAGTCCCGGAGGGCTCTTTGATTACCGCTTACTGATCAAAAAGGAACAGAAACATCCAGAAACACAAAAGAAAACGAAAACGAACCTTCTGATGTTCGCTCAGACACTGAATCTTGTATGAAAATTTGCTTGCGTGCAATCCGAGTTAATTTGAATCAAAAGAAGCACAGCAATGAAAAATGTGTGAATATGATTGGTTTTTATTTATTCAAATGCGGTTCTGATTGATAGCGACGCATTTGTCAGTTACGAAATTGCCTGGGCCTGATGGCTATGATGCGACTGCAGGAGGCCTTGCAGAGCCGTAAGGCCGCTTCCTTCCTCATTTCCTATCGTTCAGCGACGTCTCTCCCAAGCCTTCCAAGTCCAACACAAGTAATGTTCTGGCTATTTCGAGATAAAGCTTCAGCTTCGAGAGAACCTTCAGTCTCTAGAGGTTCCTATAAAAAAAATCCGGGAAGTCTCGCCACCGCCGCATATTCTTTGACCTGGTTCATTGATACTCCGAACTTCGCAGGCATTAGGCATTATCACCGGGTTCGTTCTCGGTGAACGAACTACCATAGCCGACATCGTCAGAAGTGCTGACGAAGCGACGCAGACATGCAACCCGGTGTTTGCGGATCGCATTCACTGTGAACTATGATCGTTCCGAAGCCCAGCGGCGGCAGCCGACGGCCGCGGCCCGTCACCGACGGTGTCGGTCGACGTTTAGCCACTCGTCGTCGCCCGCTATTCATACCCCACCATATCGATCTGAGGTGGCCGGATATACCTTGCGCCCTTTTAGAGCAATGAACACATGACGACGCCGTTGATCCCTATCCGCCTGTGTATAGTCTATTCGGCTGCTCTTTTTTCTTACAATTAGATCTTGCCATAAAGCCTGTGGTGGAGCGATAAATTTTTACGAGCATATTAACCCAGGCCGTCCTAGAATATCGGCAGTGCGTCTTCGCTCTCGTCTTGAATCAATAATTGACCTTATTTCCTACTTTCTCGACGGATTCTGTACTGATTTGTATTCAGTACAATGCTGTGCACTTGCTGAAAGGCAGGTGGCATTACTCTTCGTTTTTCCCTTAATTTCACGTTTGACTAGCTCTATTTCCCCAGTTATTTTGTCCTTGCTCTTTTCATATAAAGTTCTTTACTCAGTGACATTCTTGGAGAACGAACGATGGTTTTCGAGACACTGCCCAGTAATTTTCAAAGTTAGCGCTTACTGAACTTTTATGTGGTATCGCAGGAGGATATGGAGTTAATCCATTGACCCTTTAGTAGCTTGGGATGTTTAAGGCCACCCACAGTCATCCCACCGCATCTCAGGATGCACAGGAATTCTATACAAAGGATTATAACTATGTTATTATCTCCCGCGGAGGTTTAATGATAGAATAGACTAATTATAGGGCGATGTTTCACCTTGGAACTTCCCCTTTTGGTAACGATTAAGGTCAGTAGAGGAGGCCTAATGGACAGCGAGTATCGGCGTTGAACGCTTGACCTTGAAGTGGAACTGGTTCAAGTAGTTTTCAGGTTTCAGAAAGCTGCACTTAGAGGATAATTAATGCCATTTGAAAATTAGGACTAAGGTGAGAGAAGGAGTGAAAGGCACCTTCACGATAGTTTTGAGATACCTTGTCGAAATGGATTGTTAGTTGAGTAGCGCAGAAAAGCGAAAATCTGCGGATTTTAATAACTACAGGGCTTCAAGGAAGTTGTTAGAAAGAGGGTTGTACGTGATTATGTGTCTGTAATCGTCTGGGTGCCTCCCACTTATGCGTACTATTCCTCGGCGGCCCAGGACTTTATTGGAAATCGTGCAGTCCTATCAATGCCGTTATAACACGGCCGCTTCAGGGCGTGCACGTCTGCCAGTTTGAAGCCCCTATGACGCTCTATCGGAGTCGTTCCTCGACCCGTCAATTCCCCACATCCTATCCTTAGGAGCCACAGTTTCATTCCAGGGAGAATCTCAGAATTCGCTCTTATCGTGAACTGTGAACGACTTCTTGAGAGCGATGGAAGAGGCTGTCTAACTATGACGTGTTTTGATGGTCGGGGTTTTTTCCCATGAATTGCTGATGCCATCAAAAGGAGGCCTTTAACAACTATTTTTCCAGCCTTTGAATCTTGTATCTATGTTGTTTATGCACATTCTACTTTTTGAGCTGTGATACAGTAACCTTATTGTTAACAGAGTTTGCCTCTTGTTTGTCGCTTGACTGGAGTGTCTTTCTAGGTATTCCTTTCAGGTGATGACTTCTATTGAGGAAAAAAATTGGCTTCCTCTCACTTCTGGTTCATGTATAATAGATTCATTTGAAGTAGTTCATTCACCGGAAGCTTCCCGAATTCTCTTTAATTCGCTAGATTCAACTACCACAAGTCCCTTCAAAGGAAGTTTGGGTGTTTGTCAGAAATGAGGTCGCTATACGGCTATTAATTCAATTTGATTGTGACCGATACGATAATCTCCTGCATAAAGCTTAACGACTAATTTGCGCCGTGGCTATGCGGAATAGGCTTAGCCGACGTTGTGCAGACTTAATTGCATAGCCTGGTCAGATTAGAAGTCAGTTCGCTGCTTGCAGAGGGTTGCAGCCAAGCTTTTTTCAGCATCCATGTGTTACCGCTTGTAAATGTAGCACAAAAGGACCATTCTAGCTTGTACTTCTTGCGGATATCCTTCTTTACTTTATAAATAAGAGCAGGTAGTGGGTATTGCTCACAGATGACTTTTCATCGGAAATAATTCCCAATGCTGAAGTTGAAAACCTTCCCTTAATGACTAGACGTGGTTCCCATTTTGCCATTCTGGGAATGCGAGGGGGGGGGGGGGTGTTTTTCGACTGGCATTTTCTGTATACCAGGATGGACTGTACCTCAAGCTCTATGGATTTTATGTAAAGGTATACTAGTTGGCATATGATGTTGTTAGTGCTAATACTCATAAGAGACTAGTCCTGCAAAACCAGAGGTCCTTTTGATTACCTAAAGGACCTTTCCCGTACGATGATCCCTCCAAGATATTTTTTGTGGAGTTGAAAGTTGTGATTCCACGAGTTGTTATCTTCTCTCTTTTTTCGACCTTTCTGTTTATCTGCCTGCGCAGTATACGTCGATAAGAATGTTTCCGTGCGATTCGAGTGAGTAATGGGCGAATGAAGAAGTTTGTGTGGGACCTGATTCCAGATATTGTTCCAGAAGTGTAGCATACGTCAGAGTAAGAGCAGTTGTTTGTAAGTTGTTTTTGCTGAAGTTCCACTGTCGTAGGAAACATAGTTCCCGAGTATGACGTTCGCTTTGGGAGTACATTGGTGTAATAAGTTTTGCTGCTTCATTCTTGGTCTCACTCACACTCGCTACTGAAGTTAAATGATGGCCTTGGTTATAGAAACGATCCTATTTTCGGCTCTGGCGCCAAATAATAGCTGAGCCCAGAAGTTTCTGAAGTAATACTGGTAGCAATAGCTTCGACAAATCCCTTCTTGGGGGCTTGTAAGGAATTTGTTAGCAAGGTGGTGGTGCTTCGGACGAAATGGCACCGGCCTTGGATAGCTCGACTGAAATCGACTTGGTAGGTATGAGAGCCAACTGATCAAGTTCTAATGTGATCGCTAAAAGTTCGGCCCCGTGCAAAAGAACTTGTTTATGTTTGAATCTCCAATCTGGCCGCACCCTGCGGGCAAAAAACCGCGTCTAGCCGGCCGGCTGCAATGTCGCCAAAAATAGTGGATGGCAATCAGTGAAGTCTCAATTTTCAGCTGCGAAGAGAAAAAAAACCTTGCAAGGGGATATTCTATGAGAACTGATCTTCCACCTTACAATGAAAAGCTCTCTGCCCATGCTTGTTGCTGGACTAGTTTCCACTGAGTAGTTGTAAATATTTACAGCATCACATAAACCAGAAAACCACGACCCCCATAATTCAAGCTTCCCTTCAACCCTCAGGGCTAGAGGTTTAGTTAAGCACGGCATGCAAAAATAGCCGGTTGAAGAGAAGCTCCCTTGGGAAGAGAAAGTGATTTTTCGAGTCACCTGCCCTTCGGATCATCAAAAACCATTAAAAAATCCATACTTTCTTTGTCGAACCACTGCTGTATGTTAGAACTTCCTTGGACGTAGATTGGTTTCTAAGTTGCGTAGAGTTCCGTGCAGAGTTCCGTAAACATATTAATGTTAGTAATTGTTTTACTATGTAGAAAGGAGGTCTGAAACCTAGCATATCCCCGAAACATTCTAATAACGGGCCTGTTTTTCTTTTTTGAAGCGAGCAGACGGGCGGAATAGGCGTGGAAGATATTTTGAAAGCTTCATCTCCGCACGCGATGCACTTTGGAGTGTGTCCCGCAGGGTTGTGTACCGAGATGAAAAGTGCACAAAAACAGGACGCACGTGAGTGAGCCTAGTGGGAATGCCGTGATATTGAGGACAGATAGCTGTTCGGCTAGTAACTTAGCATTTCACATTTCAGCCGTTCAGGTTTTCGTAATTAAAATTCGTATCCCCTCTCGGAGGCTCATTAAAGCTTGTACATAACTTTTTTTCCGAAATTCAGAATGACTTTTGGATTTGGTCGCAGTACAGCCTGTCGTGAAGGGGGCAAAATTCATTTCATAAGCCCTTTCGCGTTTTTTTGGGCTCAAAGCGACATCGTCAGCGTATTCCGATTAAATGTGGGAATGAAGAGGCCGAGCTTCATGGATTTCTTATGGTACCATTAAAATGCAGACGCGACCTGAAACGCGACTTTCGAGAAAAATCGGGTATCAGCAGGTCCTCTGGGGCTCTTCTTATGATTTTCAAGCCGAGGATCATTCGGCACGACGCTTATGTGCGTTTATATGGGGTGACAACTTTTAAAAGTGGACTATACAAACTTCAAATTTAGATTTTATCTCCAATATTTAACTGGAGCCATTTCTTGCAATCATCGAATTAGTTCGCAAAAACGTGGATTGACGTTTTTAGCTAGAATAAATCTGCATGACCTTTTTTCTGTAAATAAAATTGCACTATTAATATTGCTCAATCGATAGCTGTAAGGCAGTCATGAGCAATTTCAAAAATGTCAAGCATTTTATTTAGTTAATTTCATGTCTCACGTCAATGGAAACGATTGCCTCCTGGATGACATTTATAGCGAACGAAGTTCCCTATATCTGCCTCCAATGAGGCACTCGTTTCCAGTCATGGGAACCTGCTCAACATGACAGTCTGTTGACTTTTGGTTCAGATTATCTAAATGTAGACCCTTCTGTTTGTCAGATGATGCCCTACATTCTCTCAGATGGAGGGGACTTTCTAGAAGCATTCTTGGGTGTTTTGTCCTTTGCAGTTGTGAATTGCATAAGTGGAATCTCATATTCTGAATTTAAGCTGTCAATGAAGGATTTTCACCTACCATTTTTGCGAACTGTTGTAAGATAGGAGTAATATCTTGTTACAGTTTAAAAATCGGAATACGACGTTTCTTATCAAACTCTGTCGCTCCCTCTTCCTGAAGATTGGTTGGAAGGTTCCTGGCCAAGTTCCGTAGGCCGAATAAAATCGAGCATTCTCGGCATGTCCTATCATTCATTTCGACACGTTTTCGAAAATTCACCCTCCGACGAAAGTCATGGCTCTGATGATTCATACCAACAAGTTGCCAGGAGAAATATCATTAGCCTTTCGAAATTGATTCACGGAAACGTCGCTGGTTCTAGTGTCTTTGCACCGGTTACTTGAGCCGTACGAGCTCACGGCAGTCGAGCTCCTGAAGAGTACTAGAAAAGGAAATTGGGTTGTTACCTAGTTTTAGCGTTTTTACCTAGTTTTACCCTCATGTCTATTTTAAGGAAAAAGATGTCATTGCTGTTTCCAGTTTTGTATGTGTGCTACTCGCTATTCATTTCTCAAATATCAGTCCTACTTTGAAAATAACACTTTGTGCGAAAAGTTTTTGCCGGAATTTCGCCATGGCCAAGATTTTATTTGGGATTTTCTTCAAGCTCATATTGGTCTATGTAAGGACACGAAATTCATGTGTATGCGCATAACATATCCGGCTAACTCTTCCTGGAATTTTGAGGCCCATATGGGAGGCCCATATGGGAAGCAGCATCGTTTGATTTTGTTCTTTTCCATTTTTTCTGCGCTATGTGCTCAAACTTGAAATGCGGTGTCGAGAAAGTAGATATTATAATGTTCTACATTACTGAGCACATTAAAAGGGGTGGCGGAGAGGGAGGCAAAGAGATAATTACTACCCACATAACTCTGGATAAATTAGGTTCGTTGGAGCATAGCAAGCAGGTTTTCTTCCGATAACGTAATCCCGAATTAGGTGAATCTTTCCTCATCAAGATGCAAAGCTATTCTGGGAAAATGAGCAGTCTTTGAAGGCTCCCGAGTGAGTCGCGCATGTGCCAGTGCTCATTAAGATAATAACAAGATGTGTGTTCGTGTAGTTACTCTCAAAGGATAGGGGATGTCGGAACAGTGGTATAATGCCAAGCTGGTAGGATAAAAACACTGACTTGCCCATTTGGCCAAAGAAATTCATTTCATTGGACAAATACGCATCCATCGCGATTCTGAATGGTGCTCGGAAGGCGCATCTCAAAAACGGAATAATTCTACGGCAAAAAACTCCATCCTTTTTCGTAATATATTATTTGCATTTGTAAGGGTTCACTGCTATTGATTTCCTGTAATGGGGATCATTCTCAGAAGTTGGGGGTGGGGGTTGTTCCAGCTCTCAGCGGTCTATGTGCTTAGGACAGGTGGAGCAGGTGGTGGTAAAGTGCACTTCCATCTCTTTTTTATCTCCTTCTTCCTTCTTGGTAATTGGATTCATAACGGAGAAATGATTAAATATATAAGGTCAATCTGGTATACGTTTTTCCCATAGACCTCGCTTGAACATATGGAAAAGGTATTTGGAGCCTTAAAAACCAAGAAACTAGGGCAATGACCAGACAAATAATATGTAGTGTGATTGGTAGTAGACGATGCGATAGGGTCCTTCCCACTCTGAAACTTTTACCATTGAGATTTTTGAGCACGTATCTGCCGATTTTGAGCAGCTTAAACTCACTCTTCATTAGGGAAAGTTCTTACTAAAGGATTTATGGGTAAACTGGTAGCCAAAATTACAATTTCTGTTGAAAGTTGTTTTCCACATTGGAGCCGTTCACTTTGATTGCACATTTCCGGCTTCGTTTCATTGAAATGGGTGTCAGTAAAGTCTCCTTGGTAATTCTGCATAATTGCTCTTCCGAGTGGTGGTTTGAAACTACATTGCCAATTAAATTTTTCGAATTCTTCATTTTCTAGCGCGTTTAGTTGTACTTGTAGCCGATGAACTTTAATATTATAGCCTTTGACATAACAATTTTCAAGAATTCCTTTGATGCTTTTCCCCAATAGGAGATAAGACTTTCACCCCTGGCCAAGTGCGCCCTTCGATATTCTTATGATGCAAAAATTCCTACTCCAGCAGGTTATTGGATATCCTACTTCTAGAATGTTTGGGAAACTGTAGAGAAGGTCATAAAGAATTGTAGAAAGAGGTTTTCCATCTTGACCTTCAACCATCGATCTTAGAACTGGTCCCTTCGACCTCAATGCCTGCGATTTTATAGGAATCGAAGTTCAGGTCTGACCTAATTCCTAATGAGTGCTATTTGAATGTATTTCTTTCAAAATTCCTCCTTTTTGCTCTCGCTCTTCGGCGATTACTGTGAGATGGAGTGATACTTTGCGAGAGTTTTCTGCCATGAAAGTACAACCAATAGTTTTCGACGAAATGTCAATTTCCAGAGTGTTTATTTAGTGATAAGGACTAGCAAACGCCTACGTACTAAGCAAACGTATCATCAGGTTATCGCTCTATGTACTTATTTCATTTTTTTGCCAATTTTCATATTTTTCAGCTGTCATTTTTGATTGTTCCGCTTCTTTGTTCTTTAATGTTCACTAGTCCCATGTCCTTCTTTGCTATCTATCTCTTATTCAATTCCCATCTTACCATTTTCGTGTCCTTTCTTCCAGGATGACTTGCTCATAGCAGTCGGAGATTCATTCCGTTTGTTTATACAACCTGAGAGTGGTACCCCCATTATCAAGCCCAATAAGTTTTTGTGTTTTGGCTATCCAAGCTTGTACTGCTTCCCACATGGGAAGGAGAAATTCTCAAAGTAAAGGCATGGAAGGAGGGGGATTAGATCCCCCGGTTGATCACGAATAATGCGTGTGTGGTCGGAGCGGCGGCGCCCTTTGCTTAGTCAACACCCACGGCTATCGATTATTCCTAGTAATGTCCTTTTCAGAATGAACTCCTCGCTTTCGTGTAGGCTGTGTAAAGTGAACGTCTTAAAGTGACGCTCATAGCCATGGAAAACTGCTAACCTAATCTCCTTAGATCTCAGTCGAAAGCTGATTTTACAAAGGCCATTTTCTCTGCATATAACTTGTCATTCAAGCCGTCACAGCTTATCACATCAACTTTTATTCACGTTTTTTTCCATCGAAATGCCATAACGTTTATTGCATTTGTGCCCTTCACAGTTGTGCAGCAGTTATTGCTATTCTCCTATATCATCAATCTGCAAATGTAGCCCTGTACAGTCAGCTCTACAAAGAAAATCTTTTCGAAGAATTTGTTCGAGGGTGCCCTTTTGTTCGCTATCTTTTCTTGTTGTTCGCGGTAATCTCGTCCTACTAATCCCTCTGACGTTTTCCATCGAATTTCCTAAATTGCGTGACTATCTAATCCTTCTCATAATAATTATTTACCAGAACTCGTTGCTTAGACTGTTGCACTATCCCTCGTGCTACGTATAAATAGGAGTAGAGATTTGTAGTCAGGTGCCCCAGACGTTACACCTGGAACCTCTCCCCATGGCTCCTTTAGGCTCCCATAATATTCCTCTTTTGGCAATGGCTCCAGGTCTCCAGGTTCCTACCGTTCAATGCTTCTGTGACAACCCTTACCGTTGAACAGGGTACAGAAGGGCAATTGCCTTCGTCTCTTCATGACGGTCGGGCTGATCAGGTTTTTTTCTGAGAGACCCATTTTTAATATAAATTATGTTGAAATCCACTAAGCACTGTGATCAGCTGTCTATGGCAGTGTTTCCTACAGCCACTTTGCTCATGTTAATGTTTGCTGCTCAGTGAAATCGCATCAAGCATCCCAATGCGGGGGTTGCGCTCAGATATATGGGTGGCAGACAGATTCCACTTGTGCATACCCAACGCGGGTTGCCAGCTGGTCTTGTTTTGGTTACTGAGGTCTGACTTTGGTAGTTCGCTAGAATAGTTATTGAATTCAGTACCTAAAAGACATACCATTTGTAACTTTGCCAAGTCGTAAAATGTCGGTCGATTTCTCCTGAAACATTTTCTCTTTCTGTGTCTGCTAGAATCTGTAATACCAGTTTACCACAATGGTGGTCTCTGGTGATGGACCCTGGCACCATGTTCCCGGTGAAGAGTTTTTACCCAGAGTCGAAGAATGTTTAGATTGAAGTTGGTAACCAGTATTGAGCGAGGGTGGTACCGTAGGCTAGACGAGCTTTTCAAGTGTGTTTTTTTTTCTGGACTAAAAGCGTCGATTGCACGTAGTGCTGATGGCACCGATGGCAAACAACGTCCGTCCATCCCATTCGTCTCATCGTCGCAGCCGCCGCCGCCGCCGCCGCTGCCGCTGCGATTCCCACCCTCTCACCAGCAAAAATGATTATTTTTGATTTTTCTCCCATTGCGTCCTCGCTTCCTTGTTGCATGGTTATTTTTCCGTTAAGATAAGTCTCTTGGATCCGATGGGTAAATTTGGCTCAGGTTGATTGTCCAGTCGTCTAGAAAGGCAATTTTTAGATGGCACGTGAAATACCCAGGATCATCCTCCATCAATTAAGCTAGGAAGTTCGCGTTCAATCGGTTTTGATAGCTCTGATTTGGGGTCAAGATCCTGTGATCATTCACTTTACCATCAAATGAAACAACCCTCATTAGGTAGGCATGTCGGTATCCTGGGATAAATGATGTAGTCCAGTCCCAACTATTGTGCTTGATATCTCCATCCATCTTCCTTTTTCTGTTTTTTCCTCTTCTAAACGTAGAAGTCTTTTGATACCCGGTTTTGTAATCTCATGCTGGCTGATTTAACGTCCAACTCCCTAAAAAGCCAGCTTTTCACTTCATGAAGAAGGTCACGTTTCACCGTCAAATTGATTTCGAGTAGATCGTTTTGGTCACGACCAGTAGGTAGTTCAGACGGTGAGGGATAATCTTTTTTGAATGGTCCTGTTTGGTGGTGGCTCAGTGCTCCTCGATGGCCCCCGTACCGGGATGGGCTTCCGTTGAAACAAACCTCCATTACCGAGGCGACGTCTACGCTCTTTGCGGGCGGGTGTTGCACTTTCTCTTCGAAAAAACGCCAATGCTGGGTGAATTCTGAATTAATATGCAAATGCAGTGAACAATATTTCTAGGCGGACGGAAATTTTGCTGGATTGTTGTCATGAATGCTACAGTATCAGCGATCATGTGCTTCCGTCAGTTACGCACTTTTAACACTTTCCCCCTCAGCAGTAACCTATGGTTTCCGTGGTTTTGTAGGCGCATGAAAGTTGCAACGATAGCATTTTCTGTGTCAGGAGCTCTACAGAGGATTGCAAAAATGCCGCGACGTTCACTGCCTGATTTTTCATCTGTTTTGGTCTTTTAATTTTTCATTTTTTGATTTTTGTTAGATAACAAGATCCATAAGTCAAAGAAATCAATTGGCCTTCGGTTTGAAAGTGGGTGGGTGCGTGACGGTTAATCTGAGATCTGGGCGATTAGATTTCTGAATTACTGGTAGATGAAGGCATGGGTATTGGCCGCTAACTATTTCATTGCAATTTGTTTTTTTTTTTCGCTATTGCTTGGAGCTATTTCTTCGTTTTCGGTCCTGGAGGTCGTAAAGCAATCCACATATAAGCTTTGCGTATTTCCTAACCGAAGTCAGACTCTGAATGGTTCAAACTGTTGCTCCAGTCCTTCTATTCCACCTCTTCGATACCCCGGGCCGGTTATAATCCACTACGGGGTAAACACGCTTATGTTCGCAGTTTCGGTTGTTTTTGCATACTTTTCATTTCCGTCCTCCCCTTTCCCCACTCACATTCCGCGCTCTGCTCCGTGCAGCCACCCACGCTTCCTTCCTCATAGCCTGAACTTCTTGTCTAATACTACATGCATTGATTACTTCCCCTGATTACACACTTTTTCGGAATATTTGCAAGATCATGTGAAGGATGGGCATGCTTAGATTAAATAGCTCTACCAATTGTCAACAGTGGTCCGGTGCATGTCGCATTCCCAGATCCGTGAGTCCAGTACTAAAGGTTTGTGAAGGTAAAAATGTGGTTGCAAAGGCGTAATTCTGGGGATTTCGTGCTTGACCTATTTGACGGCCTACGTGTCGATTCTGTTTGGAAGAATCGATACGAGGCATGTTGGACGTTTTTCGTGGGCATTTTCACTTGCACTTTTTCGTACATTCGGTTATAATGAGAATTTTCGCTATTATTGTTGGGAGACTCGCAATTCCAATGACGAGATATTCGACGAATGTGTTTGGGTGGTTGCTGTAGCCTTGAGTCATTTTATTGACGAATGGCAATGAGCTTTTTTATTTTGCAAAACAAAAAACATTCCATGTCATCTGGTTCGTCATCGATTTCCTTAAGTGGGCGTTGGATAATTTACCCCATTTGTTTCTGTCGTGACTCGATGCCGTGCGGTGGGCTGGCTGTTCGGGGATTACCATTCCTTTTGTTTGTCTTCCAGTTTCTGTTGGTAATTACTCTTCAGATCCAACCAGCTCTGTCAAAGTCACGCTACACGTTCAGTCCAACTGATTTTCGATTCTTTGGTAAGGGCGACAGCTGTGCTCTTAAAACTTCTTGATCATTGATGCATTTAGGACTTCACATACCCTTTTCCACAAGCGTAAATCACGAATTCCCAGGGAAAACAAGAACTGATTGGCGAATAAAATGTGTGCTTTCACCAGCCGTTTCTTTCGTGTTGTTTGCATTTGTTCAAACAGTCGCGAAATGGAATCCGAAAAGGATTTACATAAGCGAACCAGCCAGCGGCGGTGCTTGGTGTAACGTGGCCGCTACGGCACGTGGTACTGGTGGGGTTTTTTGATTTGCATTTAACCCTCCCTCGACAGCTCACAAAACTTTGGGGGTATTTACGTCAGCACATGGAGGATTTTGATGTCAGTCACTGCTTTCACTCGTGACCACCTGTTCGCTCTTCACGAGAACCACCTTCTATTGGTTTTCTTAGACGCTTTCTGCCATCCCATCATGCAATGCTGTTCAGTTTAGAGTAATTGGCTTTCTTTGAAATGGAGGTTTCATGTGCTTCTGGGCTGTTCTTCGGGGATTGCATTAGCAGAATCAGCGGATTTTTGAGGTTTTCATTTTTCAGTATCATTTCTCCTGAATTCTTTTCAATATGGACTTGGGTAATGAGGTTATTCTTATGGGCTCGATGGGCATTTGCAAGGCTGCATTCACGCCTGACTTCACCCTCATATTGTTAGTCTTTCCTTTCACGACTAATCTTCTCGGGCTAATTATTGTTCCGTGGCTTCAGAAACTAAATGTTTGTTACTGTTCAGACGCTTTTCTTGACTTAATTATTCGCCGGCTTTCTCCAATAAGTTAGTACTACAGTGCTTGATCATTTTCGGCTTTTTTCTAGCTTTGTCACCCATTACTTCATGGAAAATCGAGAGTATCAAGACTATTTTCCCATAGTTTTCTGCTCTTCGAAATAGCAATTTTATTTCCAATAATCGCGATAAGCGTGAGCAATCGTTCGCTATGAGGCGCTTCTCGACTAAACGGAATAAACTAAAATATCTTTGCAAGTGGGAAGCCAACCCACATAAGTCTATGAGAGAAAGAGTTAGCTGGGAGACCTACTCTAGCTACTTCCCAGACCATCAATCTAATTGGACCGCTATAAATTGTTTGGGAATATGCTATCCAGGTTGTGCAGATCGAGCCAGGAAATAATAATCCTCTGGATAGTGAAGAGACAAGTGGGTTCAATCTGCTGTGTGCCCATGGGATGACAGTTAGTGTTTTTGTCATGGTTAATATGTATCCTGGTGAATGCCATGGAAAGCTGGAAGGAAGGATAGGATGAGACCAAGACCCAAGTAACTCGAGTTCCACTAATCCGTGTATCATGTTTGAGGTTATTCTCGTTCGACGTCTCTTTTCCTCCCAAATGTTCGGTGGTTGTCTTTCGTCTTCCCCAAGTCTAGCACATCTACTAATGACCCTTCTCAAATTCGTAAAGTGGCCAGAATGATTTGGACAGGATCAGATCCCGAACTTGATTGATGGACCACGCATGTCTAGGCTGCCACTCGCTGCTTCCTCTATGCGCGTAATTTCAGGCAATGGTAAATTAGAGCTCTTCTCGAAGACAGAAATCCTCTTCTCAAGCAAATTTCATTGGAAAATTGGAAAAACTTTGTTTGTCGAATGTGAGCAGCTGTTTCAGGGGATAGAATTATAAAGCTTCACTTGCATAGGATGTTTTTGCTTGCAGTTAATTCTGCGGAAAAGTGGAGCACTCGTGTTTATCGAAAAAGAGCAGCTGTCAAGCGTTCGAAAGTGAGTGTACTATAATCATGAGTTAACAGAGAGCTGAGTGAATGCGGCTCCTGCCAGAAATTAGAGGGAATGGGTCCAACGACTTCCACATAAATAAATTAGTGAGTTCGACACCCATCTCTGAACCAAAGTAGTGAGTTTGCACTTTGGCACTGTTATGATGATCGAACAGCTGACAGTGTGGTCACGTGTGTTATCCGCTTGTGAAAATGCTGTTCAACGAAACTTCTCAGCCGGTAGTAATGTGACTGGTCTTGTTTACTGCCACCATTCAGCTTACCCTGGTTGTTGTTTCCGTACGCCACCTTCAGTCGGCAGCGAGCAGCGAAAATTCGTTTTGTGGAAGCTCATTGGCGTAAATGTTCTCGCGATCGATTCATTCTGACGGTGTTCAGTGAAGTTTGTTTGCATCAGATGTTTGAATGTTTGGTATTGTCAGTTGGAACATTAAAAGTAAAAGGTTTTTAAGTTGGAGGAGGACTTCTTGTTGCCTGAAGCATTTGGCATGTGCAGCCTATGTAAAATTGATAGGTTAGGTTATTCCTGGATGTTTGAGGCCACTATTTTTGACGGAGCTCTGATTTTTGATTCTCTTTTTTTATTTGTTGTGGTTTACCTATCCATTAAAACTCCCACGGTGGTCGGCTGTATGATTGACACTTAGGAATCAGGAGCCTCCATACGGTCAAATTCTTAGCTGAGATAGAAACAAGCCTATTTCTAAGATCTGCCTGGTCATCTCACCTTGGCCTAGTCGTGATCACGGTCAATCAACCAATCGATCTCTGCCATGTTCGCATTTTCAACAGCCCTTGCAAGAACGATGATGTGCACAGTTCGCAAAACTCGGAGGAATTTTAGCACAAGGTCAAGTAGACGTCTGCAGAGCTGTCTTTTCATACAATTCAGACGACCTTCTCGGAAGTACTTAATGTAGTTTCGTTGCAGACAGGTATTTCTTCAAGTAGAAGTGAAGTGTTTTCTTTTCTCCCCCATAAGGGCTCTCAATTTCTCATTTGTTCCTTGTTTGTTTTTCTTATTAAGCATACCCTCTACGCTTAGATTTCTTCGGACAGGTTCGAATAGAAGACAACTTTGAGCTGATCATACCCCTTAGAGTCGTTCCTAAGCTTCGAGGGGTCTTGCAAGTGATCTTACGAATTGAATTCTTGTAAGATTCATTGTTGCAGAAAGAAGTTTTGTGAGAACACAGTGTATTCTAAAAATCACTCGAATTTGACGAAAAGGCTGTTGCATGCTTCTTTCCCCTTCTTCTTGAATTCGATATAAAATTGAATGTTAACGTAGAATGGGAACGATCCTCGGTCGGGAGACTGATTTTTCTCCTTCTAATTCCTTACCTTCCTATTCTGTTTTTCTTGAATTTAGCATTCGTTTTTCGCACCAACGAAATGAAATCTCAATACTTTCGGAATCACCTCGATAGCGACCATTCACTCTTTCAGAATCCTAATTATGTAGGTTCTTCGACCGACTCATCTATGCTTCCACCACTGCGTTTTATCTCGATCTCACACGTCCAGTTAATTGCCTTCAGAGACGTACTCCTCTGAATTCCATGCCTCAAGCTGTCTAGACGATTTTTTCAAAGTTGTTATTGGAAACATTTATAGTAACTACAAAAAAAGCCCTGCTTTGAATAGAGGCGCTGATTTGCTTCACATTCGTGAGCGTCAATTGATTCGGATCTTATACAATTGGTCACTTAGCATGTTCGTCCCTATTCCAGTCATTGGATCCGGGCTTGCGGGAGGTTGAATGGACCATTTCGGAATGCTCCTGCCTGTGGTACGCTCCAAAAATCTCATCTCTGGGACCTTCCAGCAGTTCCAAAAGGGGCACCTCTTTCCAGCAGATTTTCGGTTGTTGTCGGCGTGGAAGCGACGGCGAATGATTTCCCCTATTCAAACATGAATCATCGATTTCATTGATTCCCAAATGGAGCTCGATGTGTGCAGAAATATGCCATGTTGACTATCGGAGGTGTCTCTCTCTCCATATGGTGCATATTTGGTTTATTATGGGCTAGGTCCCAAAGGGATTTTGTTGATTGTGTCGTCTTCTATAAATGGCCCTGGCGTGGCGAATCAATACGAGTTCTTCGTCAACCTCCTCGTACAAATGCCTCTGAGGCCTCTGAGACGTCGTCTTTTCCCCTATATTAAATGTTTCCTCAAAATTTCCCGTGCGAATGCTCAGCTATCCCCTCACTTTGATTTCTCCTCTTATTCAGAATCCTGTAGTACCTTGTAAAGGTAGCGCAGGAGAGGGTAGTGCTAAAAGGGATGCTATCGCGTGATCCAAAGATCTGGCATCCAAGCTGGCAAAAAACCGTTTTCTGGCTTTGAAATTTTGATTTTCTCCCCTTATACGAATATCGACTGCCATCGATTAACCAGCACCGATCAATTTTTAAAGAGGGAGGTCAGATTGGGGTGGCCAATAATTGCATTTGGAATCGATTTTGATTGCTATTGAATGATCGGCCTAACGAGCTTTCGCCGTTCTCCTTCCTTTGACTCCGAATCAAGCGCCTTATATCGAAAGCGAGGTGAACTATAAACTCTCCTACAACTTTATATTGATCCGTACCGACTGGTAGACAGCAGTCCATGTCAATTCTACTCCTTCACGCTCTTCAGGGGAAGGAGAGCTATGAATTCTGTATCAGGCAGACGGGCGGGCACACAAACATACTTAGCCATTTATATGAATACATGTAGTAGCGGTGATGGCTTAGTAGGCATTGAATTCTATTCGGCGAATCGGAAATTTCTTGGTTTCTAATTATACTGGTGATTCAGAAAATGCGGTGATATTACGGCTATTTGCAAAAAAAAAAACTGGCGCCTCGCTATGTTTTCTCCTACTGCATACATGATATCAGATTTCTGCGAACAGCGATGGACCAGTATATTTGCCTACTACTCATCAGTTTCACGGTCTCCTTCATGTTGGAAATATCGGAAATTCCCTTGGTTTTTGTGTCAAATAGTGTCAGGTGCCTTCAAGTACTCGCTCGGTAATGAGTAGGCTTCCCAGTGAGAAGCTCGTTGCTGATTAACAAGTTGGAGGAGGGCTGCTTTTGCTGATTTTCGGAAAGGGTAGGTGGCATTAATGATTGGGGAGTGCTCCAGTGGTATAGCGATTCTGCCTCGTTTATTCAGTGATTGGAAAGGGTGGGAAGGACTTTGAAAATGTTGGGTTTGAATTTACAGATTTTTCAGCCATCAAGTACATCATGAAATTTTGGAGGGGGTAACAGTTAGACCAATTTTCGTTAAGTGTTTCAGGTATCTTTTCTTCTCAAGTCGGCTAACTGGTAACCGGTTCACTAAAGGGTAGCAGGACTGATCATCTAAGTATGGGCTAAGCGGCTTTTCATACTGTGAGAAATCTCGGCTTATCCCGAGTAGATTAGCGGTTGCCAAGATCCCATCTTTTTCCCTTACCATGCGGATTGAGTTTCGCCCCAGATATTTTCATCCATCTGCTCTCAGGAGCTCTCTCAGTTTCATGAATAGGCTGGACAAATACTTATGCAAATGTCTTTACGAATGAAAATGCAAATTATTATCGTGGCACAGAGGCTGGCTCAAAAACGTCCTTCGCCGCTCATTCTTCCATCCTCTTCTACAAATTTCATGTTGATTGAATAAGAAACACCGGCGCATGTTGCTTGATGTTCATCGATTACATCTTTCCAATTACTGAAGTAGCGATGGTGAACATTTGGCTTTTTGAACTTGTCATCTTCTCGATTGGTTTGGCCTAGGCTTGGGAAGTTTGAAAGAAAACAATTCGGCAAATAGGAACGCTGTCATGAATTCGTTATGGAAAACGGCACCCACGGTACCGCTTTTCATGACTTGTTTATAACTGCGTTTCATCTCTCGAATTGTTTCTATTTATTTATATATTTATTTATTTATTTGATAATACATCACAAGGATGTGACACGAGAAAAATTATCCTAACAATTTAGTTATCCTACTTTCTCATAATGATCGAAATGTCCTATCAGTCCTGGCTCATACCACCCTTCATGGATGTAAGGGTGTTCTGAAAAATTCTAGACGAAAATTCGTCCCTCAGGAGACAAATAATGCTTGGAATCGATTTGAGAAATGGTTGCATGATAACTATGAACGCACTTCAATTGGAAATTGCCGTTATATTTGAGCTTATTTGGAATGCAAGTACTTTTTGAATTATTGTAATTGAAATTGCATTGAATGTTGGCATTGCACAAGTTGACATATAGTGGAAGATTCAAATTTACATGCCATTCAAAGAGTTCTGACGGATTCCTGGGGCGTTGCTTAACCTTCATTGGTAGGTTCCCCGTCGAGGAGAAGGGAAGCCAAATATGGGTACGCCCAGCCCTCGGCATATTTTGATATGTTAGGGGGTCGAATTTCCCATTTCATTTAGACTGGTTTTGTGGATAATCCCATTGCTTCACATCTCTCGCTTCTACACTAAAGTAACTTCTGTTCCAGCTATTATTTATAGCTTTGTCTTGGTTTTTATGGTCGTTTTCCATGTTTCCCCTAATCGCCCAACTCTTCTCCTTGCCCGTTTTTTCTCCCATCGTCTTCCTCTAGCCGCCTCCACTTTCCTTCCATCAAGCTCCTCCTTCAAAGGGCTTCTTTGTTGCCTCCTCCCGTCTCTTGCAGCCTTCCGCTGCATCTCCTTCGAAGTTCACGTTTGCAGCCCTGCAGCTCACAGGGGCTGGTAGGGGCCGCCTAATATATATTTGTTTGTCCCACAATTTTACTACATGCCTATTGGTTTGAAATCGTAGTAGAATTGCAAGGCTTCTGTTTCGGTACGGATCTTCTTGTAAGGGGGAGTTTCGATGCCTGCAGAGTGAATTCGTTTAAGTAAAAAAGTTTTTGAAGGTGGCAGCATAGGATAGGTGCGTCGGGTTGTGTTTGCCAAGGTGATTTTCACAGGTCACGTACGTCCCCGTCGTTCATTTTCTTCTATTTGTTCGACTTTGTTCGGTTGTGTTTAGTGTTACCCACTGAAGGTTGTTGCGACAATTGCATAATTTGTTTCGAGTGGTTTGTCAACACTATGCCATGTGGTAGTAACGGTCATTTATCTGGTTATTTGATAACTAGTCGGACCCTCGTCCTAACGCCACGCTCCTTTCCTTTTTGCGACTAGTCGGAGTGCCAGGTACCGCCAGGCATTGCTATTTCCAGCACAAAGATTCGACATTTTGACGGCTAAAATTTCACTGTCCGTTCGTCACTTTAGTGTCCTGCTATCACGCACTTTTTCAGCGATGGTATGGCACCTTCTTTTTCTACCAGTTGTGGGAATCATAGTCGTTGTTTGCATCTTGAGCTTCTTCATAGTGCCAATTTGGGATTGGTGGTGAGGATAGCCTTTAGGCTTGAGATAAGCCAATAGAAACCGCGACATCGTTCATGAGAAAGCCCCCATAACCGGTGAGAATGATAGAGTTCTATCGTAACTGGGAAAGGCATTCAGGAAGGTGGAACGAAAGTAATGGACAAGTGGTGAATTTGGAACTTTAGAGTAGCTCGAAAAATGAAGTTGGAAAGGCAGATCACTCGGTATTGGGCGAACTCACTTGGGGAAAAGAACATACAAATGTAACAATAATAGAACTATTTGTCAGTCGGACTGTTTGTCGTAAACAGGCAGCCCGACTGATAAATGGATTTTGGTAGTTCGGCAACAAAAGAGCCGTTTCTACTGAACGGTTCGTAGATCTGCCCAACTTTGATAGTTGAGTAAACTGCTAGGTTAACCTATGTCACTAAAACGAAAAGTCTTCCTTGAAGCTTACTCATATAGTTGACGTATGTTGGCTACCATAAGGCCATTGAATTTGGCTTGTATCGATCCCGTCTGGGGATGCGCCTTCGCATTCGACTTCGGTTCAGAATCGTAGTGGCGGTCCGAATGCGTATATGGCGTATACAATGAACTGCGTGGACTAGCCGATGGACAACAGTGCTTTCATCCTCCCAGATAAGTCTGGTACAATAAACCGACCCCGGAGGGCTGGAAGGCTCGGTTGGCCTAGGTGGATACGATACAGGAGTCGAAGTCGTGACTATGTGTGTGTGATTGTGCGCCACTTGCGACTGCACCACTCAGCCCTTAGTGCTAAGTACCATCGCCATCCCAATCTTCCTTGGTACACAGTTCTTGTCGAGATTTTACATTGGGAGCGAGTGGTCAAGGAGGGAACGTCAAGACTAATTTTGCCTGTCCTTACCATTGTTATCTGCAGTTCTCATCTTTGGTCACTGCTCATTGTCAATGCCCCCAATCTATCACTTTTGCCATTTATCTGAGCCGAGGTGTAAGCGACGGTTGTTTTTTAACATCCCTTATCAGCTCTCACTAATTGCTAGCATTTTCCGCTATCAACGGCCAATATGCTCTTTCTATCGTCTGCATTCCTGATAAATGTGAAGCCTCAAGAAAACCAGTCTGGTGCTAGAAAAAAAAAAAGCTTGGCATCAATGAACACACAGCGAACTATGTAAAGTAATTAAATTAAGTTGTTAGGATGTCTGATGGCATTTTTCTTCTGTCTGCCTTGGAAAGTCGCTAAATTTAATTTGCTGCTCCATTTCAACTAGGGTTATCCATTTTTCGGGTCGGAATGCGAAAAGATTCTACTGTTTGTCGTAGCAGAGATCTTGCGCTCGAGAGGATCCTATTTCTGTTTGTTACATGAGATTTTAATGGAAGCCATGGAGAAAATAATTGTTAGAAGCTGCGGGATACCGATTTCTGATGCCCTAGAAACAAATAATACTAAAAAGAACCGAAAAATCCCTGTAGTTCAACTTTTGAGTGAAAGCGTTCTTCAAAAACGTCATCCTTACTTTTTTTTCCTACGAAGTCAAAGCAAACATTTATTTAGCGGCTCCCATAGGTTTGCGAAAAGCTCTAGTGTTTGTAGAGAGCATTTTTATGACGTCTGTATAGTGTTTTGTTTAACTTTTCAGTCAAGCTTCATGAAAGTTCAGTTTTCAACTTATTTTTCTTCGAGGCTGGTCATGTTCATCACAATTATTCAATTATTAATCACTGAGCCTCAGGGTTGAGCATTTGTAGGAATTGCTGGTAGAAATATTCCGTATTCCCATGTTTTGATTAGATTTTTCACGGATCCTGCAGCCATGTGATACGTCTCTTTGAATAGTAAATACATGTTTTCCATAAGCTTTATATGGGTCGCCTTGTCAAGCGATTCAATCACGTGGTAGCCTTTTATGGTTGTACGGTATCGGAACAGGCGCACACTGCCAACATATCGAGCTGTAGGAACTGAGCCATAACTTGTTCTCTGATAACTGGGTGCAGCGCTACCGTTTTCCTATAGGCTTTTAATTGGGATTATTGTACCATCGCAATGTCGCCAATGGTTTCCAGTTGAGGCCCATTCTCACTATGACAGGCTACTTGGCAGATTTGCAGATTTATTTTGGATTTATGGATTAGTTCCCTGAACCTATTCGGTGGAGAATCAAGCAGTTAGTACTTGTGGTAGATTGTGATGAGTCACCAGTTGGAGTTTTTCTGACGGAAAGATTAAGACGGAATGCTGGTTGTGCTTATTTACAGCTTATTATTTACTGCTACTAGCTGTTCACCTGTTGATTTCATTCACCTGTCTGGTCGTTTTTCTACAACATCAATTCCAGTCCCTACCATTCATTACTGATAGCATTACCATTCATTACCACTCCATATTCTTTTCGAAAATCAAGACATATGCTATTTTTCTCTATTTTTCATGGCTATTTATAGTTACTGAAACAAAAAAAAACAAAGGGGTTAATCTAGACGAGGTGATCTTACTATTAGTTTTGCTTACCCACTGGTGTTGTCAATGACCGACTTCCAAATATTCTCAGTAGGAAAATCGAACTCAGGACTTGTGTAATCGATCCGCCGCACGCGGCTGTCGCGGACAACGTTATAACAATTCTAGCCTTCTTCATACAGCTCAATCGCCATGCGATTATTACTTCAGGCATGATTCTATTAATTTCTTTTGCTCTTGCATTTCTTACTTGCTGCTGCATTCTGCTACATTCCTTCGCGCGCGGCGTCTCCCTCACCGCGACGCGACAATTTCGTTCCTACTGCACCACACCCGTTTGCCCTGACCGATTGATTTCATACCGCGTTCCGTATCGTCACCGTTCTTCGCCTGGGATGAATTCTAACTCGGCGACTTTTCAGCTCTTCTCCTTTTCTGTCAGTTGGCCAAGCGAATCGGGCTTTGATTTCGGAAGATGAGTCATATGTTCGTCTCTGCATCTGCTACTACTTGAATTGGTCGACACTGACTGCTTGCTCTCTGTGTATTACTATAAACGCATCCGACGTCTTACTCTTCGTCACTTGACTTCCCTGCATTTCCCTTTTCAATCAGTTTTTATCGAAAATGGTTTCACAATCAAGCAGGACAACACCAAACGAACTTCTCGAACCGCAGCCATCACAGCAACCGCGGAAAAAGGCAAAAAAGTCCTCGAACTGGGTAGCACAGGCCCGCTCTCGTGCCACTGGCACCCTTCGACGCACTCTGTTTGGACAGAAGTCGAAATCAGCACGAGCGCGTGATGCCGAGAGTATCATAGTTGAAGAAGACGATGACTACACTCAAACGAATTACGATACGGTGAAATCACTGCCGGCAACCGGTCACTATGGCCGTAGCCGCGTTGGACACCACCTTCATGTGGACGTCGATGGCCATTTGGCGCTAGTTCAGCCCACCGGACCCTCTATGCCTCCGGTGATTATTCTGAAGCTGCCGAAAAGACGTCAAAGCGCACAACCAAATCGTATTTCCCCCATAGCACGGGCACCGTTATACGATCCGATATTTGACTTCCAAGCATGGCACTCGGCACTTGATCAGCGTGAGTAGTACCTAAATTCAAGTCATTTAAATTTCCAGACGGCTATGTTCGAATCATTCGACTCGATGACCATCGGTTCCGCTGCAGCGGACATTAACGCCGTATTCTTTGGTGGGGTTTGATGAAGATGAGGGTCTGCAGACCCTGGAACCATTTTTTTGGGAATTGAACTTTCTATTTTAGTCAGTGATTTTTTCAGATTGCCAAGACGCAGTCTACTCACTATTTATGAAAGCGCATAAATGTTACGACCTGATACCAACGTCCACGAAATTGGTCGTGTTCGATACGCAATTGCCGGTTCGTTCTAATTTCGTTTTTCCTTGAAGCTTTCTTTATTTTCATTTTATTTTCCAATATCTTTACTTTCCTTTATAGTTTTCGAAGTTTATCCATTGTTTTTAGGTAAGGAAAGCGTTCTTCGCTCTTGTATATAACGGAGTTCGTGCAGCACCTTTATGGGACAGTGAAAAACAACGTTTCATTGGAATGTTAACAATCACTGATTTCATCAAGATCCTTATCAAGTAAGTAGTTCTTTGCCAGTTTCCTTTTTTCTTTTTTTACCCTGTTTTTCGTACTTCTGCTCATAGCGGTATGTTCTTAACGTCTACTTACCTTATTTCACTTTTACTTCAAACTTAATGCCAAGTTATAAGGCATATGGGCGCATCTCAACCGCAGCAGGCCTGCCGTTCATATATTTCAACTCGGGTTGATTATTTGACGTTTGACTCGGGTGGTTTCATAACGACTCTGCGGGCTTTTTGACATTCGGAAACATTCGCCTTCACTTCGCCTTTGATTTCTTGCAGAGCGCTCTTTTTTCTGACAATTTGAGTATTCAGCTTTTACTGTGCCTCACTTTTTTTTCGGTATTCCGTCCGATATTTGATTTTGGTACCACCGCGAACCCCTTTTTTTAATTTCTTCATCCCTTTTTCCCTCAGTTATAAATGCCATGCTGTCTGTACGCAAAAAACTTGTATTTCCCCTCGGCCGCAGCTTATTCAATTGTTAGCTACGCTTTAAAATGCTTCTGTGATTCTGAATGAATGTCGTATGCGTGGCTTATTCAAAATAGGTCGTCCGCTGATCTTCACGTTACCTAAATGTTATTATTGTTATTATTGTTTATTGTAGGCATTATGAATCCGGTAACAATGATGAGAAATTGCGAGCGCTGGAGGAAGAGCAGATTAGTCACTGGAGAGAATTATTTGAAGCTGACGGCATTCCACCTTTGGTGACCATCGATCCTAATGAAAGGTAAATGCATGCTCTCGTCTATTTTCTCAAATCTGTTAATCAATTACCGATCGATCGATCTAGCAGGGTTTCTCGTTCAATGCATCTGAATTTTGTTTTAATTTAGCCTGTATCGAGCTGTACAAGTGCTTTGTGAGTCGAAGGTACATCGACTACCGGTGATGGACAAGAATACAGGGAATATCAGCTATATAATTACGCACAAAAGGCTTATCAAATTTCTATCTTTATATGTGAGTTGCTGAGGAAGTAAGGAGTTATGTGAAAGGTATAAGCCCACCTTGATGTGCTAACTTCTCTTTTTCCAGCTTCACGATTTACCACGGCCAGCTTTCATGGAGAGCACTCCGAAAGAGTTGGGAATCGGTTCATGGGGTGATATTGTCACCATCCACGTTGACACACCACTTCATGACGCTTTGGATATTTTCCTACGTAATCGGGTCTCAGCGTTGCCTTTAGTGGATGAGCAAGGACGGGTGAGTTTTTTTTTCATACACATTTTCCAATCCCTTTCGAAGCTTTATATTGAGAACCGTTTTAGAAGATACTGTAACCCGTACTTGTTGTTACTGTAGCTTGATTACTGATTTTGGGTGATCGTGACCGACAGTTCTTGATAAGTAGTTGCTGTACCTTTTGGGAGACGGGCAGCAGAATCGGCTTTGTGTAATCGATTCGCCGCAGGCGGCTGTCGCGGACCATTCGTTCGCCGTTATTACAGCTCTAGCGTTCCTCATACAGCTTAATCGATATGCGATCCTTGTTTCAGGCATGATTCTACTGTTAGTTCCTTTGTCCCTGTATTTCTTACCTGCTGCTGTGTTCTGCTATACTCCTTCGCGCGTGGCGTCCCTCTCGCCGCGACGCGAAAGTTTCGCTCCTTCTGTACCACACCCGTATTTTTCCATTTAACTGGTTGAAATGCATACCAGGAAGGAACGCTTGGCTTGCAGCGAGCACTTCTCGTTTCTTCCTTTGAGAATTACGGGATATCCTCTCAAGTAAGGAGGAAGCTCCGTTTTTCAGCAAAATGATAGAATGCTCTTGACGCAGGAATTTCCAGTTATAAGCTGTCTATCCTCTTTTCGCTAGTGGAAACATTGATAGTTCGTAGAAGTCCGCAAAGAATTCCAGTTTTTTTTCTTAAAGATATTGCTGTTGACGTGCTTGTTATTCAGGTTGTTGATATATACGCTAAATTCGATGTGATCAGCTTGGCAGCTGAGAAATCGTACAATCGACTCGACTGTACTGTTCAAGAGGCTTTAAAACATCGTTCAGAGGTGAGACAAGCAACATCCCTTGAAAACATTCTGTTTGCTTTTTTGAATTTTGATTTGGGATCTGAACGGAGTTCTTTTGTTGGTTACGATTTTTCATTTTTGTCTTTACAACATGTGGAATCAAAGTGCAGTTTCTTGGTCTTCTTGCTATTGTTGATATACAATATTTTTGCTCGTAAAGCTCAATCGAGTCATTGAATAATTAATTTAGTGGTTCGAAGGCGTGCAATGCTGTCTTGAAACGGATTCGCTCTTTGTTGTTGTGGAGGCCATAGTTCGAGCCGAAGTTCATCGATTAATAATGACTGATGCAGACAAAAAGGTTTGTGTTTAGTGTATTCCCGAAGAATGATAGTCTTCGCAGATGTTGGAGAATAAGAAAGAACAGCGCCGGGGCTTCTTTACACGTCCCTCTTTCAAGATTCCCCAATAAAACAACTTTTTGCGTCTTTGGGTGTTAGCAATAAAGAAGGTCCTTCTGTGACCTATGGTTCCTTTCTTTGGCATTGCTGTTGTTTATGCTTTTATTGATTAAATTAAGTTATCTAGCTTTTTTGTAATAGTTTTGGGCAAGCGGAACAGGAGTTTTGCAGGGCTATGATGGAGCACCGTGAAAATTCAACAATTTCATTTCAGGTTGTTGGTATTGTATCGTTATCGGACATACTGAAATTTCTCGTCTTGGATGGGGCCGAACTTAGCGGTGCATTGTCAGCCCAACAATCGCCACATGTATCGATTGATGATAGTCCACCAATAGAGGGAATTCCAGAGGGTGTAGAAGACTAGCATCAACACCCGTCATTTGTCAACGATAGCTTGGTTAGCATCTTATACTCTTTTGCTTATTTCTTTCATTTATTTTTGTTTATTTCAAATTGAGTTTAGGGGTGAAGGCGTGAGCGACTTACGGTGAGGGTGCGAACGCACCGCAACCGCACGCGTCTGAACCCACTCTGCTCGTGATGTTTCATGATCTACCTGTTTTTAGCCAACGGCTTCACATCGTGTCAAGATGTACATACCTGATCTTCTCAGTGACGAATCTCAGGTTCTGATTCCGTACATAGCCTTCTCGTCAAGCTGCTCCCGAAAACTGGGTCTGAATGAGTCCATTATTCATTCATGAAAGCAGCGGATAAAACGACGAGACTCATTAAGGACAATATCCATTGAGACGTCATCGTTATATACATAAACGCAGATATACGTCTATATGATGTACATGTATATTTAATGCTTGCAAAAATTTTACGGTGCCGATTACGATACGTAGTTGTAATAATATGAACTCTCGAGTGTGAGGAGAATGTTTATTTGTGGGTAGCACGATGGGTTTCGTGTTCGTTTCCTTTTATCATCAACGGTCGATTTCCTCTGTTCTTCGCCTTCGCTTGTCCATTAAACTAATGAAAAGTTTGATGCAAAAAGGAGAATCTTGGAGTTCAGTCAACTACGCCACGGTCAGGTTGATAATCCCTTCTTCAGAAGGGGAACTGTGGGCAGGGCAGTTGGCTGAAGTTCCCAAGATTACTTCGAGTGCTCTTACTTTTCCTGGATAATGAATTAGTAAATCCTCTGCTTCATACCTTTCAATCCAAGCCGTTGCAAGCAATCTTTTGTGTCATGGCGTATGCGCCATCAGTATACGCGCCTTTTGCCCCATTCTTAACTCACTTTTCCGTGCCACGACGATAAACGGACTATGAAACGGTCGTTTGATCATCGTCGTTGTCGTAAGCGTGGTTGTATCGTCGTCCTCCTCTGACAACTGCCCTCTTATATTCTGAACACCTCAGTGTAGTACATTTTCCATCTTTCGCTGCACACCTGAAATCTAAATTTTGTGATATATTTCTCCTTTGATTTTCAATTTTTCAGTAAGTAGCTGCTTGTAATATTATCGATGCCCGTCCTCTCCTTCCTTTTCTTTCTGTTCGTTTCTCCTCCACTCTTCAAAATTCTGTAGATTTATGTATATGTATATAGTTTTGCTCGTTGTTGACTGATTGTTGATCGCTCATGGTTCTATTTTGAATGTGAGAAATAATCGAATTACTTTTCACATAACATTGACAAGTTTTGGAAGCTTTTCATGGTGTTTTCAATGCAATGCTACTAGTTTATACGATTGTACTCTACAGCACCTTATTTAAGTATCGATCGATACCTATCTTTTCAATTACGGAAACACTTTTCAAAATGAAGTGTGAACAGTCGGCCAATAGTTGTGTGGGGTTAAAGAAGTGGGCTCTCCGTACGCGTTGTACACATAGATATTTTATTTTGTTTTTTTTTTCTGATAACTTCAATTTTGTCACAGTTTTTTAACGCTATTATTACTAGTATGTATTTGTAATTGCTGATTAATTTGCTTCTTCCCCATTGGGCAACTCAATGTTGTCATACGGATTTCGCTTGACGGGGTCATGATAATTACGTGCAACTCAGAACAATACCCGTTTTACTTCTTTTTTCATCGTCGTTGTCGTCATCGTCATCGTCATCTTCATTTTCGTGTGCTCTCTGAAAATTTATTTAACGTAGTTGGATGAATTTTGTTCGAATTTGGCAAAATATGGGTTTCACCTTCAGAAAGATTTGCTCTTTCACTACCCAATAGCCACCTCTACTTTTTTTGCGATTATTTTTCTCCGTTAGTTATGAGATCTGTGTTCCTTCGTTTATTTGTTTATTATTTTTTCTAATTAATAAACATTCGGCATCTGACCATTTAGCAAGTCAAGTAGTTGTTGACTTCAAGAAAATTTATTTGCCGATCCTAGTCAAAAACTGATTTGATTGGAAAACCTACTTCTGCAAGCAGAAGAAACTGCATGGGACGCACAGTCATCAAAGGCTCGGTAAAACCATGGAAATGGGGAT
The DNA here is from genome assembly GCA_000469685.2 of Haemonchus contortus. Taxonomy (NCBI): domain Eukaryota; kingdom Metazoa; phylum Nematoda; class Chromadorea; order Rhabditida; family Trichostrongylidae; genus Haemonchus; species Haemonchus contortus. Next base: position 13,894,485 of record LS997564.1, read on the forward strand.
GAGCCTTTGGCCTATTGGCCATTGAAGAGAGATATATATTATTTTAGACAAGAACTCGGAGTAGCAGGTCTGCAGATCAGATCTCGAGTAAGGATTACTTTGATTGCCATCGATGTTACTTTTTACCATCAGCTAATTACACCCATCAATATCTGGCCTTTCTGCATATCACAACCACTGTATTCGCTTCATGTATTAGGTTGTAAGGAAAGTTCTGGTCGTTTCGTCAGCTATTTTTCAAAAAGTTATATCATCTCAAAGTGAACATTTTTATTCATAGTAAGCCCCATTCGATTTTACACATGTTTGCCAACGTGATACGAGTCTGTCTATTCCATTCTCATAAAAGTCCGGAGATCTGGATTCCAAAAACTCGAGAAAGGCAGCTTTAACGTCGCCTTGGTTTTTGATGCTCGTTCCTTTAGGAAGCTGTCCAGATGTTTGAAAAAATGGTAGTCAGTTGGTGATAGGTCTGATGAGTAGGGTGGTTGAGGGAAAGCTTCGATTCGCAGCTCGTTCAACTTCTGGAAGACAATTCGAGACACATGCGGTTGCGCATTGTCGTGTAGGAGCATTAGACCGTGGTGGCTGACTAGTGCTGGCTGCATTTGCCCCAGTTTTGTGTACTTCTTGTGAATCTGATCACAATGTGACTGTGCGGTGATGGTTTGACCTGGAGGAAGAAACGCGCAGTGGATTAATCCATGGTTGGACCACCAAACTGTGATCATTGTCTTCGCGACAAGTAAACTTGGTTTTGGAAATTTTTTGGAGGCTCATCCACACCCACCCACTGAGCAGAACGCTCCCTGTTATCATACAGGATCCACTTCTCATCACACGTTACAATACGATGGAGAAAAGGCTCAGCATCATTTCCTATCAACAGCGAACTTGAACCTCGAAGCGCTTCATTTGTTGCTGCTCCGTGAAATCGTGTGGCACCCTCTTGTCAAGCTTCTTCACTATTCCAAGCATCTCGAGGTGGGCAGCGACGACTGTAAGGGAGATGTCCATCTTCTTGGCGTCCTTTCTCAAAGGTTGACGTCAATCATCTTCCACTGCTCTTAGCAAAACATGGTGATCAACTAACGATGGTCGACTAACTTGCTCTTCGTCTTCCATTGACCCGTCTCCACTTCTGAGCTTCTGAGCCGTTCGCTCCGATGCAGTGCCTTCTCCCCATACAATGTTAATGTTTGTGGCTGCATCCTTCGTAGTTCGACCAAGTTTGAACTCGTGAAGTAAAACCGTTCAAAAAGCAGTCTTATCCATTCTGCCAAAAAAACCTCCTAAGGATTCCAAAGCTTCACAGACTTTGGGGAAAGCGCTATGACAGAAAGAGCAACTAGTGTTTGGTAGCTGTCCATTCAGATTAATCGAGATATAGTGTTACCTAAGGAACACAATATCTCGATTAATCTGAATGGACAGCCACCAAAATTTGAATTCATATGGCGCGAGCGCGGGTACGGCCAGAACCTTCCTTATAACCTAATACTTTTATTTGAATTTCAGCTATTTTTTAAACTGGGACACCCCTTTCAAAAAAATTCGCTCACATCCGTGAAAGGTTGAGATGCAGGGTTTAGGTTGCTATGGAAAAGAAGTTTAGATTTTTCTTCAAAAGAAAGAAAAGTGGGTCTTAGTTTCATGAAGACTGATTTAGGGACTGATAAAGGTTGTGAAGCGGTCACAATAGTTAATTTTTCATTTATTCATTTCTGGACGCAGTGAAACTACGTGGTGTTGTACAAAACAACGAAGAAGAAAAACGAACTCTACTGCGCCGAAGAAAGCAAGGGTCTAATGAAGAGAGATAACATCAAAAATATGAGCGACATTATGAAAACACTATTATGAAATCAGTCTACACGATCAATCTTTTGAAGAACGCACATATGTATGAAGAAACCTCCGCAGTGGCTAACTTAATTGCTTTATTTCTGAAGGACCCGAGGGGACAACGCAGCGTATTCTCGTCAGAAATTTTGTTTAAAATTCGTAGCACTCTGACCTGTGTTCTTATTACAAAAGACTATTTTCATAGCGCTACCCCTTGTTCTCGATGTGGCTGAAGTGAAAAAATCTAAAGATTTTACTGCTACTCTTCCTGTCAAAATTTTAAAAACCATAACGAGATCATTAATCAGTATCTTACTTGCCAAAGAGGGTAAACCAAACCGACAGCGCCTTTCGTTTCTACTAGGAAAGGTTTCATAACTCAACTTGCAGCAGCGGAGAGCGAGTTTGTGTGTTAAGTTGCTCTGACCACTTTCTAGAAAATCTACATCCTTCTTCTTATATGGAGAGAATACTGTGGTACCGGATTCCACATAGACATATAATGAGTTCGTTTCGTTCCGTACACGTTTGTGGCACTAAAGAAGGCCGTTCGGTTACTCGTCCGACAACCGTACTCAGAGACCCTGAAAATGGAAAAGGTAAGTGCCCAATAGTGCGCATGGAAGGGAAGGATTAAGAGCACTTACTTCAGACGACCTTTTCCGTTACAAAACAGGACTTTCTGCGGCATTAGGTGTTTATGGTGACCGCGGAAGCCCCGACTCTGGTCCATAAACGATTGAAATCGGTTCATTTATCTTCAATCACGGCGCCTCCGCCTAATGTCCTTCTTTCGCAGTTTCCTGCCGCCTGTTGGTCTCTGCAACCATGAAGTTTAATGAACAGAAATTATGCCCAACATTTGCATTACAACCAACCACGTTGAGGAGCGCTGCCTTGGCCTCGCTCGCGCATCCATGGAGTGCCTTTACCAGCTTATCCATACGAGGGCATCGCGCCCCAGCAGAACGCCCAGGAGCCTGAAATGGTGGGATAGTTAATGAAGCGCCTCCTGAGTCATGGTAAAACGACTCACGTATGAAAGGATTCTGCGACGTTCGATGTTCGCAACTCCCGGACACCCCACTTGTACCACATGTCCTTGAAGGGGCCTGTTGCCACGTGGTACGCAGGTATTCAAGAAACATGCAGCACTTGTCGTAGGCGCCATGATCACGTGGGACAGGAGGCTGCAGCAGCGCAGAGACCTTCCGGTGTAGGCTCTGTGGGAGGAGTACAAGTCCCTTGATGGTGCTCCACCATTTTCGAATGATCCTACACCTTCCAGTCCCGCGCACTTACTGCCGAAGTCCGAGTCATCCCTTTTCCTATTCCACGCTTGCGCTAGGTGGAAAGCGCATCATTCAACAGATGAAATACCTTCCGCGCTGCTTTGACAGCGGCTCGTTTGAAGTCCAATACGAAATTTTAGCCTCGTAGTGGACCTGCTGTCATGGCCCCCTTCAGCGTCCCGAAGACACGCTCGTATGTCCCTTCATTCTTCCTTAATGACAAATTACTCAGTACTTTACCTGAATGCTGAAGATTGCGAACTTACCGGTTCGTGATGGCGTACAGCATTGGAATATCCACTCCGTTGTCCGTCACTCCATGGATGACGTAGAGCTGCCCGGTTTCGTTTGTGGCGTCCGGTTGCAAATCACGCACACCATCTGACACAATTGCTTCCAGACCCAGTGCACACACTCTCTGAAATATAATTCACTAGTAAGGAAGAGTCATAGGGCAAATCGGCAATGCGTAGGAAACTACCTCGATCGCCCCCGCAGATTCGTAAATAGGTAGTTTGGGGGTGTGGTATTGAAGGAAGACAGGCGTATTCCTCCGGTACTTCCGTCATGGACACGCGGTGGTAATGCAGCTTCCTCAATGCTCTGAAATTACATGTTACTAAAGGACGTCTATGTAGAGGAGTTGAACAAATATTTCACCTCGAGAAGGTATGGCGTCTGGCTTCATACCCGCCTTTGTGGAAGTGGAAGAGCATTTATTCACAGCGCTGAGGATCTGGAATATATGTATTTTTCAAATGCGAGCATGAGTTCGATAGCAAGATTTTTCCTTCCTTCATTGCTGTGAAGTTCCAAGCTCTAAGCTCTTGCCACACTTGCCTCGGGGTCTTCTCAGCATAAGCAACGTGCTGATGCCTGTCGACATTTCTAAAAAATACCAAAAGCACTCTGAATGTCACGAGTGGAAGAAATAGCTATTTACCTCATATACCACGCGTGTGACTTGATCTTGAACGAACTCCCATGGTATACAGACATGCGGAAGTCGACAGGGATCCACCTCGAAATACTTGCCGTTGAACACCTGAAAGGGCATACTAGGGTTTCTAATCAGTTGCATCCGGTAAATTCAATGGTACATACTTTCACCATCACTGAGGTATTCATTTTTTTACATCCCAGGCATCTGAAACCTGGGATGTCTGGTTCGTCCTCTTTGGGCAAAAGTGTAAGAGCGGCCCTCTGCAAATCAAATTAAATATTATAATGCTTCACATGATACATCACGAAAAGTGCATTCAGAATAAATAGACTCACCTGGTATCTCGTACTTAAGGTCGGTATAGGTACCCCGCTTGCTACTCTCCACCACAGCAGGAAAAGCTGTGTTGAGTGGGGGTGGGGGGTGGCACGCGGTGCTCTTGTTCGACCTGCTTCCTGATTTTCCCCCGATCTTACTACAATCATATTTCATTCATTCAAGAGCATAGTTTTCTGAATGGATGTAGTTATAGCCTACCGAGGTTGAGCAGTCCACCAAGTGTAAGATAGTTTGCCGCTGAAGATGACTCATTGCTCTGAGGGCGATGAGCACCAGCAGCAGCAGAACGATTGACGACAGGAGTTGAAGACATTGTTGATGATTTGGTTTTACCTTTTTCTTCCTTCTAACCCCTTTCTATTCTTGGCCAAGTTCACCTTCTTCCATAGTATGCAGCACCTCCGGTCTCGCGATCCACTCCTCAGGTTAGTATGGATGCGTACATGTCCCGAAGGGTTAATTAACCCTGTTATCGTTGTACATTCTGAACGTTGCTGCCTTCATAATATGTATAGCACGGGTGAAGTCGAATTCTGACGAAGTGAAGTCAACGAAGTGCTTTCAGTAGAATCGAGGTATTAGTTTGAGCAAATACCACGACACCAATAGAAATTCATAGAACCGAATAAACGTTTAGCCCAAGTCATTTCCAAATTTTGAATTCATACAGCAGTTTTCTAGGATTCTCCGGAGCCAGTTCGCTAGATCCTCCGAAGTGAGAATCCAACACGCGATGTCCACAGGACTTTCAGGTTATCCGAAGAGGAGTTTATGCATATTGTCAAGTCATCTCCGGTATTTCTCTCTGTAAAGTAATGTCCTGCATTCAATATCCTTACTATATATAAAGCGCTCTGTCTGTCTGTCTGTCTGTTTGACGGAAATTCGAGATAACCTGAAGTAACACCTGGAGAAGTCGGGTCAAGTTTGGAATAGGTTGAGCATAGGGTAAGTGCAACAGAGCACATGTGAGCTTGGCGGAGCTCCGCCCCCAAGGGGCAGGGCATGCGCCAGGATTGGGCGGGGTTATGGACTAATTTTTCTAATTCGGTCTCATAACAGTCCAGACGCCGGGAAAAAATGTGCAAAGGTGAGGAATGGGTCAGCAACTAAAATAAGGGAACCTTACCGGCGGTGGGCGGAGCGTTCTCGCAGTGGGCGGTACTTTCTACAGAGATTCATAGCTCGATTCAACGAAGGCATCGAGGCCAGGAAAAAAAGCAAAAGGGGTGAGCAAGGCCCTATGCTTGCTAGGCATGCGTAAGCGTAGTGAAGCCCCGCCCATGGTGGGGGGGGGGGCGTGCTTTAAGATAAAAGCCTCCTTTTAAAAAATGAGTGTAACTTCGTTCGGAAATGTTCTAGAATGCGGGAAAAAAGTGGTTAGAGGCAATGGGGCAAATGTGGCCGAATTCTCGAAGTGGGCGGGGTTGGCACCAAAGTGGGCGGGGCTTGGATAAAAATTTTACATTCTGTTCAAAAACGTTCTAGAACGCGGGGGAAAAGTGGTAAGAGGTAATGGAACAAATGTGGCCGAATTCTCGAAGTGGGCGGGGTTGGCGTCAAAGTGGGCGGAGCTTAGATAAAAATTTCATAACTCTATTCTTAAACGTTCTAGAAAGCGGGGAAAAAGTGGTTAGAGGCAAGAGGTAATGGAACAAATGTAGTCCTCGAAGTGGTCAAGTTTACCGTGGGAAGGGTTTCCACTAGGGTGGACGGAGCTATGAACAACCACTAATAACTCTGCTCAAATATATAGAGCGCGATGCTCTCACCAGTTCAGCGTTCGAATCTAAAGAGAACTATCTTATTCTGATTATCCAACATTCCGCTGAATGACTCCATCGTGGATAAGTGGCCGTCGACATGTACTGCGCGCGCTAGCGTGCATAGCCAAACTGGTAAAATATAAAAACAACTCAAAAATTCTCCAAGTGGTAAAGGTCTCACTTAGAAGCAACTGACGAAAAACCTCGCAAATAGAAGATTAAGTAGATGCGATTGAGCCAGAGTAGGATATCCAACGCTAACTTACCTCAGAATTGAGACAAGCCAGCAGTTTACTTCAAATTTGGGCCCCATTGATATGCGCCGAAGTCGTTCAAATCCTTGCGAATTTTGCCGCACAGTTTGCCGCGCGCGTCCTGGGACGCACGTTGGTCCACATACCCCCCGAGTAGAGCCGCGAAGTTCCGTTCTCGTTTGGACGAGATGTCGCAAGATTTTTTTCTGGATTGTTTCATTGCATGCCTCTCCTATCGATAGATCTTCACTTCGTTCCTTCCTTTGTATTTTCATACCTTGACTTCTCGGCTTATATATTTATTCGTTTATTAGTGAATATTCAACTAGTTATAGACAAATGCCGGACAGATCGGAAGCAGATGACTTCTTTGGCATCGAATATATGATGTCACAGTCTCCAAAAGATGAGAAAAAAGAAGTAAGTTTTAAAGCTGCAGGTTAAAATTAGCTTTTTCCTTTTCTATGCTAACCTTGATAAGTCAAATCATTTCAAAGCAACTTCGTCAGGAGCAAGTTGAGACCATAAAAGATGACTCCAAACCGAAGAAATCTTTTCGTATCAGGAGCGATGTGAGTGATATGGGAAAGGACGTTAGTCAACTTTCGGGAACGGAATTTTTGGATCGAGCATTTTTCCCGCAGCTTGAGCTTGTCAGTAATTTTCCTCTAGTTTTTTGAGGTTCATACTCCATCAACATATTCAGGACCCTGAAGCATCGGAGAAGAATCACAATGAACAGTCAAAAAACTTTATCGAAGAACAGTTCTTCAGAAGAATGAGCTCCGCTGAGTAGGCTTGTTATCATTGCCTTTATTATATTGCTGTTCTGTTCTCGAGAGTAACTTTATTAATGAATTATTTCGATAAGTAGCTGCCTTTCAAATAAACTTCGTTCACGCTGATTACGATAGTTTTAGTGTCACTGAAGTTAGCACGACGTCTGAATCAGAACATTCGATTGAACTCGACCATAACGTAGAAAAGCCCCGTCGAAAACACGCAAAGTTCTCACAGAGACGGCGAGTGAGCGCTCCCCCGGAAGAAGGCGATCCGAGGAGGGTAGAAGTTGAACAGGACTCGGTTAGTGTGTACATATTCGATTGTCAAAATGTTATTCCTTTGAGTAACAGAACGGAAAGCACAAATGTTACTGAGTAACTTCTCAGAACTCATTCTCAGTAATGGTCATAAGCGAAAATCGAATGCCGGAATCCGTGTGTTTGTGTTTAGCTTCATCAATAACGACGCCTCTTTTCAGTTTGAAAGAAGTTCTGATGAGTCACCTGGAGAATCCGGCTTAAACAAAATACGTTCCGAAATCATTCCAGTGTGGCGAATGACTGAAAACGAATTGGTGGAATTGATGATAGACAGAGTTCTATACAAAGACGGTAACTCAACATTTATTCCAATAAGTTTGTAACAAGTGTTGTTCTTGCATTCAGATGATATTGTTGCGCTCGATAAACCATACGGCATGGCTTATTCCGGAGCTCCACAGAATGCTCCTCAATTGGATAGATTGTTGCAGAAGATTAAGGTGATGAGCAGTTGCAATTTTTTTCCTTTAGAGCCCTTACGATAGCAATTTTTAGGCTGAAATTGTACCAAAATGCGAGCGCTTATACTTGGTGAGGCCGTTGGACAAGTTTCAGTCCGGCATTGTTCTGTTTGCCACGTGAGTATCCACAGCTGAATATTTGAAAAAGATCGCATTTTCCGAAACACTGTTCTACACAATCCTGTGTAATTTAGCACTACCTTTCAAAGCGACTTTCGCAAGTGTGAGTGATAGAGTGTTGGTGCGAAGGCGCCGCATATAGGAATTTGGGTGTCATCAGTTTTTCTACACAACACTGATTTTGATTTCTGAAAAGTGGTCAGTACACAGCATTAAAAAGCTCACATATTTTTTTGAATCAACCTCCAGTCCAACTTCTTGTTCGCTGTCTTGCGTAAATAACTGTATGCCTTACCCCGTAACATATTCCCGACACACGCCTTACTTTGTGTTCCTGTTGAATTATGCTGCACGCAAGGCTCGGGACCGCTCTTCTGAGGCTCTGCTATCTATGTCCTGATGATTTTTGAAGAGAACCGGCTACGGGATTACTTTAATGGTACCACCATCCTCTCTGAGTCTTCAAACCACTCAACCAGTTCATACAATGGCTTTCTTGTTCAAAGCACGAGGTTCTCTAGCTTCATCTTAAACAAACCTTCCTTCCATTCCAGTAACGCTTCTATGCAGTCAACTATGAAAAAGAATTTTGAAGGAGGTCTGGTGGAGCAGATAAGCAGGTAAAACGGAAAAGGTTGAAATCAGTGTTTAACGTTTTTCGGTAACTTTTAATCTCAAATTCAAATTGCAGATGTATTGTCCGCGGTGAATTGGAAAACTCTCCCCTCAAGATCACTATTCCTTTAATAAAAACAGTGAAGAATAGGGATATGAAGGTTAGTTTTAAAAGCCCTTTACCATTTCTTCCATTTTTCATGTCCAAAACAAGTTACGTTTTCCCTATTCAAGCTATTTCGATCCATTCTCAGTCCCTCCTTCTAACAGTTACGTGAATAATTCTCTGAATTTTCTCGAATTTCTCACTCATTTCTCTAACTTCTCTCCTCTTTTTTAGAATGTGTTGTGTTGAATGAAAAATTTTCCTTCGTGATCATTTCCTTTCCTTTCCCTTTTCCACCTTATATGATTTTTTCGAGGTACATTACTACTAGTCACTCTTATCATAATTTTTCTATGAGAGCTTGTGGTTGAATTCATTGAGTTCCTCATTGTTTGACGTTTATGTCATTAACTGGTGATACCATCTTCTCAAATTTAGACCCCTTGACTTTTTTGATACCGTATTTTTCATGTTCAGCTTGTACCTTTGGTAACGAACAAGGCGAAAGGTGAGATCTTCTACGTGCACTCTGAATGCCGCACTATTAAGGGAAATCAGTACGTTTCAAGTGTGGAGGTTCGAACCCACAGAGGTATTTTTTGTGGAAAACAGTGTCGTCATTTAGACAAATATGTGTTTGTGTAAGAATTAAAACTTGCGTATACTTCAGAAATTCCACATCAAATCCGTGCTCACCTTGCGTTGGCTGGGTGTCCTTTGATTGGTGACTCAAAGTACAGCAACTCATCGCCACGGCCTCCACGGTATGCGTAATGGAAATGAAGTGTAAGAAGTTGTCAGAATTCAGAATAGGTATTTTTTCCAGTTTATCGCATCATGTTCTTGGCTCGCTCAATGTGACCGATTCACAGTCTCGCAAGATTCCGATGTATCTTCATTTGAGAGAGGTACGTGACTTCTTTACATTATTCGGATTGATTTTTTTTTATTTGGATGATTGCCTTGTGCAATTGTGATGTAATCGGATATGGGGGCTCTAGGTACAACGAAAAATCCAACCTCTTGGCATACAGCTGGCAAACTATTGCAGTACAATTAAACGAGCCCTATCCAACGAGTCGTCCGATCTTTGACTTTTCTCCGTAGTCACCATTTTTTCCAATTCATCAGGAATGCCGTGTTTCTGCTTCCTCCGAAAGCATAGTTTTACGCATTCAAGACAAATTTGATAGAAGGGGAAAATGAGCTTCCTACGAGGTCGTAGAGGCTTTGGTGTTGAATAAGTCTTCAAATGCTGTTGTGTGTGCTTGTTAAAATCATTCATTGTTTGAAACGATGTTTATTTAAGGTGAATCTGCCGGGCGCATCTCCAACAAGCGATCCAATTCGGATCTCTGCACCCATGCCTTTGTATTTCAAATGGATGCTGAGAAAACTAAAGCTGGTAGTCAAGCGATAATGGATTAATTACTGAGTTTTTATTTATAGGGTTATAGAGGGAATATTGGCATGTACTTTCGATTTATCTTGTGTGTGTGTCTTATAGTCTTATACATGCATTAAAAATCTCAGTTCTCGTTCTCTGTTGTTACATGAATTTCCCTTTACTGTTTTTCTTTGCTGAAGCTCATTGTTTTGCTCACCCCTCAAAGGGCTTTTAATTTGTCTCTTTCTCCCTTCTCATTTCACTGTTTTCTTGTCCTCTTCTCCTTACCTATGGTTTGTTCCATTAGAAGCTGTCAAATCATCCTTATAGGTTTCAATAGCGTTCTTAGTTGCTAGTGTTAGAGTGGAGTTTGAGAGAAAATGCTGTAGATTCTTTATGAGGCTTACATTTGTTCCAGTGGAGAGTAGCCAGTTCGAGTAAGCCATGCCTTGTAGCTACTTCTAAGTTTGAGTATGCAGTTTAGTCATTGTAGTTTTGGCGGAATATTGCAATGTTTTCATTAAGCAGATAGTACGGAATGGATTGTTGTATATATTATTATTCAATAGTTACGAGCTGTTTAGAGCCGTCAGATATTTTGTTGAGTCACTGTTGTTAAACGTTCATTGATACCATTGTTAACTACTTTGATGATAAAGCTCTTCTTACTGCGAGGGACTTTGATGTTTCTTCATTCAGTGCGTTAAGAGGTTCGTAGACCTTATAACTGCAGTGCATTAGATTTTCAAGACTTCCTGTTTCCCATGGTATTATCCTCTACTCATTGTTTTTTTTACAGAAGGATAAAATAGTAGTCGAAAAAATTGTCAACGACTAGGACGAGATGTACATAGACATTCCTTCTTGTTCGTCGTGCTCAGGAACTGAAACTACTCTCATAAAATGGAGGTGCCCGACAAGTACAGCTCGATCAATTTTACAATTAGCACATGGTGATAAGAAGAATTTTGATGATCAAGTCAGAAAACATTATGGGTTACCTATTGGTGAGGTAAGAAAATTCTCATTCACAGTGCGGTAGTATTACAATTTCTATCGCCTATTTACATACTGCGAATAAAACGTTAAGCACCCCACACAGTTGTGTGAGGCAGTGAGGCAGCTTAGTTAGCTCATGTTTCAAAAAAAAGGCTACAATTCATATACAGTAAATTTTGACATACTGGTCTGCGCTATTTCTCGTTTCCGAGGTCACTTTTCTTTCTTGGGTTGGTTGCTTTCACAGTTTATCACTTTGATGCTTTTTTTGGAAGGCGTAATTCTTACTGAAGTCGATGCTTCTCTGAGGTTTGATGCGATACGATTTTTTATATCGCTTTTCCTAGTAGCTTAAGTTTCGTCATTGAGTCTAAAAGTGCAAGTACGGCCAGGTTAACATGTCCTATGAATTCTATTATCTTCGACGCAGCGCATTGCTCAAAGGGGGTTTACAGCTTTTGAGGCAACCAGGTTGCAGCTGTGTGCCCCACTATTTATAAAGCGCTGCCGCAAATTACTGTCTTACCTGTGAACTTTCTGAAGGAGTCGCGTTGAGTTCGTGATGGGTTAGATTGTATGTTCTTGCAATCCATCGTAAACACAAATGCAGTATCCTTCTGTTTTCTACCCGCTAAGTTATACAATTTTTTTTTTGTACAATTAAGCACATGCGATTAGCTATGTGAATGGTTTTGAAGGCGAAGTAGCCTGATATTGATGCTTGGTTAGGATCTTTCGCAGTTAGATAAGTGTGAGTTCTTTGGACTCATTTTCTCACCTTTATGTTCTAAGCTGATTTTTGATGCAAAAGTGTGCTGGGGGCGCACTGCCACACAGGCCTGGTCACGGGTTCGAATCCGAGGTCGATATTAGCCTAGCCCATCCAAGCTTTCCATCCCTGCGGGGCCGAAAGTTAGTACCAGATCTCTTGTCTGAAAATGAAAGCATTATTTGTTCATCGGCTGTCCACCGCAATTCATTGTATAGACCACATGTGCATTCAATGCGCTTACGATTATGAATGGAAGTCAATTGAGGGGGCGCATCCTTTAGGCGATTTTTATGAACGCTCAAAGACTTTATCCTTTATTTAGCTTCAACGTGATATGCAAAGCGCTCGAAAATCTTTTTTGCAGGACTTTATTATTCGAATTCGTATGCCTGAAGCACCTGATGAATATATTGACTATAAGTGGTGAGTTTTGATAACAGAATAATAAAACTTGAAGGATAGGTCGAAGTTATAAAGAGATCTACTTGCAAGTTTTTCCCCCTTATAGTTAACCAAGCTGTAGTTCAGGGAAAAACGTATGCTGTGTCTATTAATGAAGTATTTTGAATTGGAACATTTAATGTGGAGGATGTCCACTCTCGGAGGTGCTTGTTCAGCTATGGCTGATTACGACCTTTCGTTCGTAGGTCCTTTTTTCTTAGCACTTTCTCTTATTCCGGCAGAGTCTGCTGCTTCTGATGCTGCATGAAGGTGCCAGCCGACGATGATGCAGCATCGGGGCATTCTTCTCTCAAGTGAGAGCTGTCTAAAATCTGCGACATTTCCAACTTTTTCACTTCACAGAATAACCCTTTTGAATGGCAGTGTTAATGTGTAGACTTAAGGCAAAACGAGCTGGCTCGATCTCTGAGAAACAGTTACGAATTGCAGCCGAACTTGATGATCAAACCTTGCTGGCCCGCTGTCATCTGTACATAGCTCTGAGCGAGGCACAACAGGCTAATTTTGATAATGCTAAAAGAATCGTAAGGTGATTTCGTTTTCCATTTGTTATTCAATGAGTTGCCCTTTATTTTTTTTTATCGATTGGCTCGATCGACGGGCGAAGGTGGTGTAGTGGCAGGTGGGGCACTATATCACACGCACGGTCAGGGGCTCGAATCCCGGATCGATGCCCCCTAGGCCAAACAAGCCTTGCATACCTATGGGGTCGGCGAATTGGTACCAGACTCGTCTGGGAGGATAAAAGCACTGACTTGTACATCGGCTGGCCTACGCAAGTCATTGTATAGGCCACATGCGCAGCCATTACGCCACTACAATTCTGAATGGAAGTCGAGTGCGGGGGCGTATCCCTCAGACGGGATTGATTAACGCCAAAACCTTTATCCTTTTTATCCTTATTGGATTGACTCGGTATCAAAGCAGTATTTACACCTCCGGGACTAGTAACCGGGGGATATTAATGGTGGATCTATTTGGTAGAAAGTTTTGCGCGAATCGCTTTTGCGGTAGTAGGTATTGCCTTGGATAGTTTGTGGGTTCACAACAGATGGACTTTTTTTCAAAGGCAATTCAATGCTACTACTTTTCACTTAACTTGTTGAGCAATCACGCCGCATTGTTTCCTAATATCTAATTTCAAATCTCAGCAATACAGCCTGAAGCGGTTTACCCTACAGGCTGTATTTGGCCTCATCGTGGCATATTCGTGACTAACGACAAATTTGCAACATTCATGCAACATACTGACCAGGTCAGGTCAGACGGCCGGGCCAGGTTATTAAAAATCGTCACTCGCGCTGACTCGTTTTGACGCGGCGGTCGAAGGGGTTATAGGTCATATGCGCTCTCTTGCAGCTGGGAACTAGTTGCTTCCCATACGCATGTCTTATCAGTTTTACCTGTATCACCTGTTGTACCTATCAGGGTTCTCCTCGAGTGGGCGCCAGTCTTATCAGTTTCTACTTCAGAGTAATATATGTGTGGTCAAGGCGAACGAATAATCTATTCGTTGAACACTGCTGCCGTGGTGTATTCGCGAAAATCAAAGCGATCGAACGATTCGGAACTAAAGCTCTACGAGAGGGTTCTCATGCATTACAGTCGATACAGGAATAAATATTTTGCTCGGTGAGCGAACGTGTTGATGGCCTGTTTTGGTACATGGCATGGTAGATAGACAGTTGTGAGCTAACACTTAGGGCAAGTATGAAGCCTCCCATCTCCCTACGTGAATTTATTTTTAAGTTCTTTTGTTAGGGAGAAGAGAGTTTTTGCTTACAATTTCACGTGCCTTGGGAAAATTTGGTATCCGCATCTTTTTCTATTCTTCTTTGCACAGTTTGTAGTGTGAAACTTTTTGCCAGTAAAGGATAATTATAAATAGTCGTCGGTAAAGAGCCGCAACAGTTTCGTGACCGATACTATGATTGAAAATTTTGCATTCTCTTTTCCAGAAATGGCTGTTGTTGGGATGAGATCAGTTTGTGGGGAAATCATTTCAAGTTATTTGAGGGGATAAAGCAGTCCACTCGAAGGTTGGGGAGCAGGGTCTTTTGAGGTACCTCGTTCATCTACCTTTAGACGCAAAATATTTTCATAAGTGGTGGCCCTTTTCTTATGTTTAACTACTGCATCCAATACTCCTGACTCTTTCGTTCTAATGGTCTTTTTTTAAATGGTTAACGGTTAACTTTCTTATGTGAACGTCTACGGGATAAGTAAGGTGATAAAATTGGGAATAGACTTCCCGGTGTTGATCAGTAACGTTTTGGATACTCCCCAAATCATTCTTCTGTTCAGAATCGTGTTGTTTCAATGGGGAACTCATACGGTGACCTGCTGGGGTCGGCCATCTTGTAGGTCTGTGTTATCTATTTTAGGACAAGTTTGGCAGCAATAAAAGACGAGTAAGATGAATAATAAATATTTTATTAGAAATTGTAAATATTAATTTTATCTCAAAAATATGCATAACCAAATCAACAAGGGGCAACACCAAAATGGAATGTTTCGATCAATACTATGGCTTCAAATGTGCAGTAAATTCGTAGCTGAGCTTCAAACACAAAATAAAAGCTCTATTTAAATAATTAACATTAAGCTACTCACACAAAAAAGCAACGTAATATTACAGTGAATCGTTGGCTAGCTCATTGTCACAAGGCAAAGTGAAATCACTACCAGAAGTCACATCACTGAATGAACTATCATAAACTTTCGGAAAGCGTCCTCTCTAAGCAATAAATATAGTCGACTAGACTTGACCCAGATAAACGGGAAACAAGCTTCAAAGAAAAATCACTATATCATCTCCTTTTGAGTCATCGGCACTGAGGGATTTCGCCAAAAAAAAAGAACCAGTGTGCATGTAGTTTCTACCTCTAACTATATTTTCTGCGTAAAGCTCAAGACACTGACAATGGGTATAAAATTCAACGATAATAATAGCGTTCAGCACAGCTGATAGAAAGAATCCAGTCCAGAGGTGAAAGCTTAACCAAGAATTGCTTTGACTGAATACAAAGGCATTTTCGTGAATTAATCAAACGTTTGCTTTTCAAAATCAAAGGGGTGAAGAAACGTCCCTGCCATATTCGCGGTCCCCCTTGAAAACAGTTCATAGACTAGAGATACTCCAAGAACATCATTGACTCAAAGATTAAATTGCCCTGAAGTTCTAGAGAAAATAGGTATTTCCCAAGCGTTCTTTCACTTTCAAATGCCGAAAATCGTGAGCTCAAATGACAGATAAAGGAAAACACGTCGTAAGAAGTCCCCATAGAAAAAAAGGAATAGGGCTAGGGCTTAAGCATTCGTGGGATCGCTGATAAAATTCGTAAAATCGATAATTTTTGTAAGAAACATTCTCTTCAGATCTCATTGAGTAAGAGAGAAGTGACAGTCTTCTCAGTCTCCGTCAACCGTCTTAGTTAGAATAGATCGGAAGTGGATGCGCTTCAGTGTTAAATACCCACTCGTCCAATGGAAACAGGTTCGTCTGATCATCAGCAAATAAAAGATAGAGATATTTGAGCGTTTCTGCCAAGAAGAACGATTCCATGAGGTCACTGAAAAACTCACTATACTAACTCAGAGATAATTTTCGCAGAAAAAAAAACTAACCTGTGCATGACTGGTATCCTTTTTACGTTTTTCACCGATGAATAGCCATTTTTTACTCTTGCATACTTCTCAATCGCATTAAAGGCTTCCCAGCCCCATTCCTGGTATGTCTTGTCTCCTGAAAATCAGTGAGAAAGGTAAGCAATCTGAAGAGAATTCTAGGCAAGTGATCCAACCTGTCAAACGGTAAAGGTAGAACCAAGCTTCAACCGCTTCTGGCCTCAACAGCGAGTGTGCATCAAGAGGCTGGATAAGCACAAAAGAGCATTCATTAGGTATTCAGTTTGTGGCTGATTAGGAACTACCTTAATGCTGAGATCTTGTTGGATACCGGGCATCATATTGAAGTAAGCGATTTCTGGCCCAAGTCCAGTCGGAGTTTTGTACATTGCTTTGCACGCTCTTCCGAGATCCTGAAACTTTTTCATTCTAAAGATGGAAAAGGTTCAAGAGAAAAGTTTAAAACAAATAAATCACTGAAGATTCAGAAATAAAAGTTTTTCTTCGAATAGAAAACTTACCTTTGCCAACTTCATGTGTTCAGCGGGCAAACCATTCTGACTGCCTAGAGCTAATGTTCCACTGAGAAAGCACACCAAATGGTCCTAAACACAACGGTATGGAACTGCGAGAAGCGCTGCGTCCAATAGACAGAAAATTAACTACCATTTTTGGAGAAAATACGTTTCCTTGCAATTCGCCTACGAAGCCTAATTTATTTGGTTCTGAATACCTATACAATTTCGATTCCATAGATTCCATTGCTGTTTTGTAGTCATCTAGCAACCTGAAGTTTGCTAAATGATACAAAAGAAATGTGAGAGTGTGAAGGCATTAAGAACAAGAATAACATTGTGAACTTCTTCTGCAATAAGCTCACAAATAGTCTCATTTCGGACGAAGTTTTGGAAAATCTTGCACGAGAAGACCGTAAAACCAACCAATCAATGGTCTTCCCGGTTTGTAACCACTGCTTGAATAGGTATTCATAGTAGCTGTCAGCCCGGGCCCCGAACGTGATTGTGGTTCCGGCTTAAAAATACGCTTCACTTTCAATTTGATTACATTATTAAAACATTCTGACTTTATAAAGGCTATATAAGGCACCTACTTCGGAACCGCCCAGTGTTTGTGTTCAAATACATGTCGCATAGGCCATTATGGTCCTTACAGCCGATTTCGTGAATATGCTTCGAGGTTTTGAACGAGATTTCCTGTCAAAAGGGCGTGATATAGCAAACATGGAAATAATTCATACCAATGAATTGCAAGACATGTTGGTTCGACCGTGGATGGGGTAGGAAAATACAGAAAAGGTTTGAAGCTGGTGCTCGCAGTGAATGAAGGCTAGCCGTGTAAGTGGGTTGAAGATGAATATGGTCGTACCTCGTAAACTTTCTTTCCGGTTACTCGGGAAAGATCTCGAAACTCGAGCTGTAGCGATGTTACCTCAGATAATGATGACTCGCTACTCCATGCCGGTGACTTCGCTTTGCTAAAAAAACAATCAGGTAGATAGGATGTCTCATGAAATCTCGTAAACTATATTGCCGACATGGGGCCAAGTGGGGTAGAGTCAAGTGGCTTTGCCATATGGCCCGAAAATCATATTCGAGATCAATACAAACGCAGCTCGCAATGCCTTTGATACTTTCAAAGTCTACTGATCGGTACCAGACTCGCCTTGGAAAACAAAACTACTTTGTCTGTTCCTTGTAATCAATTGTGTAAGCCACACTTGTGAACAGACGCCACTAGGATACTGAACGAAGACCGAATGCACAATAGAACAGGCTCACGAATGCATCATGTCGTCCCTTTATATCGTGTTTGCAATTGGCTACAGATCGCATTTCATATGGGAAATCAAAAGGGCTTGAAATTTGCCACTGGCTGACCTTACCCACATAGCTGATTTCTTACTTCAAAACAGATCCTAGTTCCTCATTTTGAATGCCCAGGTTTGGAGAACGTGCAAGGCAAAGAATAAGAAGCATCTCGGAAAAACGATGCATACCTTGTTTTCAGGTTCACATCACTTAATGGAATAGCAGATTTTGACTTCGTAAAAGCACTCATCAAACGACCGGCAAGATCCTCTGCTTTTGTGACAAACATCTAAACAAGCCATTCCTGTTTTCCTCTTCCAACAATCAACCCAAAAGTGTGACAAGCAACGAACCCTATCACCGGTAAGATGGTATGCACTCAGAAGGCCGCCTAATGTGCGAATCGTTGTTTCGAAAAGATTAACATAGCGATCCTTTTCAAATGTTAGAGAATCTCGTATCCATTCTGTTCCTTGCGCCACTTCTAAATTTTACACTTTCATACAAATGCGGATAACTTAATCCATTCAAAGATCCACATTCATCAACGCAAAGTTGTTAGACTATAGGCAAAACTTCATCCTCGCACCGGTTTTGCAAAAAAGGCGTTGAGTCAAATTGAAATTCAGCTCAGTGAAACAATAAGAAGTACGGTAGCGAAGCACAAACCTTCTTGGAGCCCCATTATAATAGCTGTATCGAGTGCGTCCACAATAGTAAGACCTGTATCGAACCAATCGGAGTAGCCACCACTGATCGGCTTCAACTGATCGTGACCCCAGGCATATTTTCGATATCCTTCCCAAGCGTGTTTGAAGGCGTCCACAACAGCCTTTTGTCGATCATTAGTGGGCCCTGAAAGTAGATGAAAATAAAGTGAATGTGCTGCTTATTCTAGTATTCCAAAATACTTCGAATGATCACGTAAAACTTTTTCACGGACACTAATCGAATCCCAATCAGAAAGCTTTGAAGCCAATTAACTAATGCTCCATCTAATAGCGAAATATACCACTTTGACCGGGACTTTTGAAAGCAAATGGTCAGAATTTCGTAAGAGTTGCGATTTCTTGCTGATTATGCTATTTCTGAAAGTTCGAGGCTGTTCCTGTAACCAACCCGTTCCATGATACTTAAACTCATGGAAACAATGGAAAAGCCTAATTTCATCTGAGCATCATGTAAAGCTAGATTACCGCAACGAATCCAATAATCTCCAAAGTATCAAAAAGTAATGGATTCTATAGAATAATGGCTCATGGTGGACGCTGAGGAAGATGATTTGGGTACATCAATCTATTCCGCCTCATTAACTTGCATCAAGCTTGCATCCATGGAGAATCGAGTAAAAACGCTTTGTCTTAGCTGATGATATAGAAACTCTTCATAATAAATGAAACCCAATTACAACAGAAGTAAGTTGTTAAAAGAGACTATAAATAGTTCTATGGAACGCACCTGTAAATCTAGGAATCTGAGATTGGTTCTGTGCTGTCGTTTGAGTGAGAGAAATTTTATCTTGAACCTAAAGGATTGAAAGTAATCCTTTTTGAAGTGCATCAAAGAAAAAAAAGCATGTACACAAGAAATTCTCTAACATTTACAATGAAAATAACGCTATGTTTTGCTCTTTTTTGAGTGTAATGGCATTATTCAAATTATTAACTTTTTTCGACTTCCAGAAGGGGAAAGAACTTACATAGCCAATTATTTTCGGCGAATCTATCGAAGTTTCGTCGGTCATTTGGATGAATGGCGAAGCGAATATGAATGTAAAGACACATGTCATTGACAGCACCACTATCCCTATCACGGTTTTTTTCAGACGAGGAAATGAACGCCATTGCTGAAAATGGACGTCAGAGGCTTTTTTAGTAACAAAAAGCTAATCACAAAATCGACTCCTGCGCCCTGCACGGGCCGTAGGAATCTTATTTGTTCTAACTAAGCAATAATCAACTCTGATCTTACTTCTACGCAACAACCGAGGAGTTCTCAATATCAGGGAAGATTCGAAATTATGGAGGACGGTATTCCTCATCGCTCATATGAAATTCATTGGACAAAATACTGCGACAAAAAGTTTCACATTAAAAAGTGTTCCATAATCAGCAAAGTAGCTGTTGTCCATTTAAACTACAAGAGAGAAGAGGAACGTTCCCCTTCGTTCGGTTTCCCCTCATGAAAAGGTATAAGATTATTGTGAACCCTCATAAAACCAAAAATAGATGAATAAAGTTTACAAATGTGAAATGATGGAAATGGATGGACGTACTCGTACAAGTCCTAGTCGAGGTTTCGATTCCCTTGTAAAAAACGGCAGGCCCTCGGCCGGTTGCCGAAGTTTGGCCCACCTCATTCGGTGCCAAATCGGCTGTTAAGGCCTCTGGAAAGAAAGAGTTATATCGGTCAAAAACCAACGGATGAGAAGAGACGCGGCATGAACTCGCTCGCCTCTCGTCGCTCGCTTTTTTCAAATAACAGCTGGGAGCTTTTTATGCATAAAATGTGACAGATAGACCTATAAACAATAGCTCAGCCTCTGTGAAAAGAAAAAAGTTAGAAGTGTCTTAACTGTAAAGAGAAGGAATCGATTTTAAAGAGACCACTGAGCCGAGCAAGTGACTGGCGAGAAAATCTGAGGTATTTCAAGGGCAATGCCATTGCCACTGATTCTAAAGAGAGGAAAGAGGGTAGAAATGAACGTGAAAATAAGTGGGTATGATGGAAAACAAAACTAAAGCTCAACTATTCTGCAAAAAGGCGAGAGCACGAACTCAGAAGATCAGGAAAGTAAAACAGTAAAACGAGTAAGCAGTAGGAAGAAAGTAGGAAAGTAAAACAGTAGTAAGACAGTAAAACTGTAGGCATAGTTCGTCAAAAAAGCATCAAAAGTGAGATATGGGTTAAGGCTTAGCCATAATGGTCGAGGTAGTTCACAAAGCCACGTTCAGAAAAACGGCTTAATTGTAAACAAGTAAATACTTCGCTAAGGCAGTAGCATTTTGGAGAGGAATCATCCTACTAGGCTATTCATACCTATGGAAAATCTCGCTGAAAAATGTTAATGTGAATCGGATTGTGAAGTGCAAACGGGGCTTCACAACTACTGAACTAAAAAAGAAGCACTGCCCATTGTCCGCCTATCGGGGACAATCATGGAAGTCAACATAACGAAGGGACCCGAAGCGTGGTGAGAACAAGAAAAGGGTAAAATTAGGAGCTCGTAAGAACATTAAGACTCGCTCTACCAATGTGAGGGCAAGAAAGCAGTAAAATAACGGAATCCACCAGTTTCCAGGGAGCTGCATAGGGCGGAGTCTATGGGAATGAAGCCTTTTGGCCGATTATCCAGTGATTCGCGTGTCGTGAATGTCTGACTAAGAAATGAACGGCAAGGAAGACTTAATGTTTCCTGAGAAGCATAAAAACATAATCATCGATCGTTGCAGCGATGGAAAGAGCCGTTACCGATGAAGAGGGGCTTCCAACGGACCGGGACACCAATCGTCGATATGTCGCGCCCCACGGAGTGGTCGCGCTCTGCTGAGCAACCTCGGTCGGCGCTGTAATTTCGAGTATTTATGATACACTCTGCTGATGTCTGTGGCACGTCTTTCCCATATGTTTTTATCATAATTTTTGTAACAAATACACTGGCCTCTAAGTCACTGATCAGCTAATCTTCAATCAAAGATGATTGAGAGAGCACAGGGAGCGGCAACACATGAGGATCGGTGGCAGTTCGACCTCAGAAAAGCGATGTTTATTGTCTTCTATGTGTTGCCAGATGCAAGATATTGATGCATCACGTTTATTTTGCTGATGTTTCTTCATTATAACTTATGAGGCACCCAGAAATATCACGGGAACCACTTAGTAAAGGGCTTTTTTCTCTCCCGTCACGGTTTCTAACCTATAACATTTATTATGTGGACTTGTGTTGCTCGTTGACTATATTCATGATTTTCCCATTTGTCCACCTACGCCCTATCGCTGCCCTTTCTATTCATATCCCGTTCACACCTTTTATTCCGTGTCACTGCGTAGCCCAACTGGTTCCGTGGCACAGCTCTAGCGGACCGCTTTCAATGGGAATTTGATTGGATTTTTGCAACTTCGATTTACAACTGCATGTGGAAGCTATTAAGCATACCTATAGGAGGCCGTAAAGCATTGGGTTAGAGCACCTACTTGTCACCTAAACAACTAGAGAACCGTTCGTCAACTGTTGTCGAAAGGCCCTCCTCTCCACTCCTTTGTCATGTACCCATTGTTAATGAAGAAATGCTTATTCTACTGTGTACTTTCTTTAATTGATTTTGAGTAGATTTTGATTTAAAACCTCTTTACATACCTCTCTGATCAATTGTCTCCTTGGAAGTGATTCGTTGGTGTCTGATAGATGTTTCTGTCCGCTGCCCCATATACTCTGGACATTCACAACTGCTCTTCATAATTCACCGAGGTAAGCAAACCTGCCCGTTTGGCCCTTCCACTAGATACATTTCCTTATTCTGCGTTTCTGTTTAAGGGTCTCATAATCCCCCTCAGGGAAAGTACGTGGGGAGTCGCTTCTTAATCCAGGTGGAAGTTCTTTATACAGTGTACATAGGGCTGCCGTGCAACTATGACAGTATGGTGTGCTTTAACAGTTGATTCATATATTTGCCCAATGTTTTCCACATATTAACAAGGAAGGTTCTTCCACCTGAGATTTAGAAGCAAATCCGCACGTACTTTCCCTGAGTGGGATTATGAGACCCTTAAACAGAATCGCAGAATAAGGAAATGCATCCAACAGAAGGGCCAAACGGGTTGGTTTGCTTACTTCCAATTCACCTACCTCTATTTCAGCTTTCATTTTCACCGCTAGTAGGAATAAGTGCTTTAAGAGATGCCATTCAAAAAATAGATCTATTCGGCAATAATGAAATTGAAAGACGCAAGTCAAGAGCGCATCCATTAAGGATGTTTGTTCAATCTAATATGGGTATACTGTAGTTTTTTTTAGATTCTGCTCTTTATTCGCTTTAATTAACTTGAATTTGGCCAAGGCAGCTTTTCGACTTTATTAAGAAGTGATATAATCTGCTCAAAAAACTAAAGAAACCGATCCGAAATGTCAAGGGTCGAATGGCAGTGGCGAAGGTCGTTACAAGTAAGGCAGCGTTGATTGGCGACCCTTATTGCCTCGATAAAATCAGCGCAAGACAAATTGTTTACATCCTGTCCCTCCGTTCCCACATCGATTCATCCAACTGTGCTGTTGCCCTGTCATTTGCACTGACTTCATTGAATAACGAGTTTTTCACGTCTTCAACATTCATTGTGCGGGTGACGTGAATAATAAACAGGCTGGAATTAGAATTGAAGGAAAGGAGTTGAAAGGTTCTTTTGATCGGGACTATTTTCTGACTGGGACTCCCTTTGCTGATAAAATTAGTATACGTTTCTGATAAAAAGCCAAAAAATATAAATTCCATGTCCTCCTTTTGAAAGGCCTGGGTGTTTGTTAGTGACCGTTCAGTGCTTTTGCGTGGAACAGGTTTTCCATGGTGAAACATTTATATCGCCCGACGTTTCGGCAGGTTCCTCGTCCTCCAAAGCGTCAATCCCACCGACACAGAGCGCTTGCTCAACTCCTAAGAGGGAAAGTCTTGCAGTCTTCGAAGTTGAGCAAGCGCTCAGTTTGGGTGGAATTGACGCCTATGAGGACGTCGAACCTGCCGAAATGTCAGTCGAAAAAAGTGCTCCACCATAAAAGTGCTGTCTGGTAAAGAAACATTGAATGCCTGAAGCATTAAATGTCTACCTTTTTCCTTTTTCCCCATTCCAGACATTTAGACTCTTCATAAGCATCTTTCAAGCCTTCTTTCTCAAGATAAGAGCGCGCAATTAAGGCCATCAGGCTACAGGAGAGGTTGCCATTTAGAACTTGGCCGTCTAGATCCAGCTTGAGGCTAGCGAAGGGATCGAAAAATCGTAGATAGGATTGGGCTTTAAGGTGGCATACTTCGTGAATGCTTTCTTTTTTGGTGTAAAGTTTTTGGTTTTATGGTGGTTTTTTGTTGGTGTTTTTGGTTTTTGATGTACAGTTTTTCATCATTTCGTAGAAAAACATTGAAGTGATAACGATTCGAGTTATGTGGCTTAGGTGAAGCTAGCGGACGGCTGAACCTGTCATTGATAATCATTACGTGATCTTATTTTTAGAAACATTTTAAAGCTGCAGTTTCGAAGTTTTACTTTTCTTATCCCCGACATCTTATCCCGTTTGTTTGTTTGTTTGTTTGTATCTCTATGCGGTAACTTTGAGCCACGAATCTGCACGCAACAGTAGTATTGGAAATGTTGACGAGTTCCTGATTCAAGTTTTTTTTTCCAGGAGGTACCACACTTGCAGCGTCTGCAGACATATCTATGTTCAATAGGACAAAATCAAAGAATTTCAGGTATAAGCCTCCTCCATAGTGATTCATCAAATAGTTTTTGAACCATTTTTCTTTTCTTAAATTAATTTTTGCAGATTTTCATAAATTTTATTTCGTCAAGTCTCCGCGAATTGTGGTGTAAACGTTTTTCACAAACTTGAGCCAGCGAGCTATTTGAGTCTTCCTTATACTGCAGATGTACAAAAAAAACAATAAACGCTATATATGGCTCTCTTACGCTATCCGCTTTGAGTTAGTGGAGTTCAAGAATCATACTTCTTTTGCTGCAGCAACAAATAATATTTAGCACCTACAAAGAAATACTGTGTATTTACATTAATTTCACGCTGTTATTGTGAAAAACTTTCTTTGATGTCATTGTCGGATACGGCTTTGCCTTAAATTAATGCTATTCATTTACCTAGATGTTTGATGGACTATTTGTTATCGTTAATTTTAGAGTCGAAGTGCTTGCACCCTCCTCGAGGCGAAAGGCATGGATGGCGAAGCATCCGAATTTCCGTAAAAGGCCTCGAGTTACCGAGTAAGGAAATTATCAGTGCAGTTTCTCCATTACTCCCAAATACAATATTGTTATGCTGCCCTTTGTAAACATGAATAGGACTCGAACTAAAAAAATCTTACACAATTCCTCCTTTACTGAAGAAATATGACCAGATTCTGCGGATGTGCAACAGCTATTGAATTCTAGTGAGAATGTAATTCATAAGATAGATTGAGCCACAAGTAGTGCTGAGAGTGGTGTAAAACGGCCTCCCACTTCATGGTTTTCCATGCACAATACCAGTCGGCTCTAATGGCTTCGTCGGAAATCAGTAGCTGACGGGAATCATTTCATCGTAAAAACGTGATGTATGGCGCAACCGACGTTGACGTCTCTAAATTTTCAACTCATTTTCTAGTTTTGTTATGTGACTATTGCATTTACAAATCGAGCCTAAATTAGCCTGTCTGTACCGAAAGGAATTCCGTTTGGGGTTGCACAGCTTTGATTTGTTTGCTTGTATAGCGGCCTGTTTGTTTAAGATCTGTTACCGCCAAGTTAATGCTCATTCTATGGCATTCATTTGACGTAGCAGCGTGTCTGCTCTAAAAAGTATCTCCGCAGAATTTTAAGTGGGGTCAAAAGAGAATGATCCATTCCTCATTTGACCTGGTGGCTTTATATTTATCGGAGCACACTCCATTTTTATTGCCTTTTATTGGAAGCTGGTCTCTACTTTTGCGCAGCCGTTTTGTCCCTTCCTAAGCAAACACTAGCATGACCTTCCTACTTCTCTCGTCGTTCAATGAACACATTCAGACCGCAGTTTGAGTCGAGGTGTCCAATATTTCTGGAGGACGACGTGGTTATTGTCGACAATTCGATGAAGGTATCTCTTTTTCTGAGCTTTACATTCAACTACGTGCTAAAAAGGCCTAAAACTTTTTATATTTGACGGGTGATGTTTTGACTATTCGTCGCTAACCAAAGCTACTTGTCCTTTGAATCGACTTGAGGCAGACATCCGGGTTGCACCGGCGCTTTCTTGAGAATTCAGTTTTCTTAAGAGCTAATCATATTAAAAGAGTATAGCGAGTATGTGGGAATCTTAATAGGAACAAACTGGGCTCTTAAAATTCATTCTTGCCGTTTTCATTTATTCGTTTTATGACTGAAATGCCGTTTTACAGCCTAGTACATCAGCAAGAAGCGTAGAACTCACTAGGTTTGAGCCATCGACTTCCACCAACCCAGCAGATAATAAAAGGTATGCAATGATGGATTTTAATTTCGATATTCTTATTGTTGACCAGTTTTAGTAGTGTGAAAAATAACATGGGTGTGCTCGGTTTTTCTTCCGAGTTCTAGGAAATATCTGTTCTGTTTACCGTCTTCGTGGGAACATTGTTTGCTTGAGAGATTGACACAGCTTTACGATGTTTACTGTCGGGCAATGAGAAGCCTGCCATGAATCAACGAAGTTACTGTGCATTGTCTTTCCTTGTTTAATGGCGAGCTATAAAGAGGCTCATTTGAATCGATTTGCAAGTGACTCTGTTCTTTGAGGGGAAGCTACTTCCCAAGAGCCGACAATCAACCACTTATTACCTGCTGTCGCTTTCATTTTCCTCCTTCAGAAATCGCATATACGCCCCTCTTTCGGCCATATCATCACGTCTATCTTGCGAGCATCCTGAGCAATACCGACACACGCGCAATGAGGATGTAAGTGCCACTATCTTTCCTTGTTGCAAGCCAATAGGCATGCATTTTTACTTGATGAATTGGTTCGAATTGAGGTTTGTCTCTTGTATCATCTTGCTCTTGCTTAAACACCAATTTATAGAGATTGAATCCATGTAGTTGTCATATTTATGTTTATAAAATATCATTTCGTGCTAATTTTTTGGCATTCAGGAAAGCGGAGGTATTGCAAATCGGCCATCTACAGGTAGACATGATGTGCAAATGCTACCAAAATCGAAAGAGGCGGTGGGTCTTATTCTGTTTTCCTCTCCTCCATTACAGTTATGTTATCGCTTGCCTTATAATTTTCAATAAATTGGAGCCAGTTTTTAGGGAAGGGAGGTGGTTTTCTGTAGTAGTGGTCCAGATCAACGGCCTACTCCCTCCTCATCCGATGGGTTTTCCAGAAAGGCTCGTGACATTGTGATACGAAGAGATTTTCAGGTTTGCATTTTTACTCTTTATCAAAAAATGATATAAAGTCAAGGCATGCCTGGAGGTCTTTTTGAGTTATTGGTGACATACAATTTTCGTCCTAGGGACCACACGTGGAGAGTCCATCGTCGAGAAAAAGGCCAGCAAAGGACGATGCTGGGGAGGTAGAGATTTTTTGAAATTGCGTTCTTAATGATTTACTGTTTTTTTTTCAAGCTCTCGACGAAAGACGCGCATGTGCACAAGTCGGAAACTCTAACTGTTATAATACCTCACCGAAGAGCCGCCTTGTCTAGACAGGAGCCTGTATGTTTCTTGTCTTCGTGATGGGGTGGTTGCTGTTGATGAAATTTTATGTGTTGGGGAGCGCAAATCGTTGATTTAGAAACCTCAACCTGCGAAAGATATGGAGTCTTCACCCATTGTGGAGCCTCAGCCAGCTGCTGCCACAGCGGTGAACCAAACGCCGGTTCCTTCAGATGAAGTGAAGGCAGAGTCGTCTCCCCTGCTAACATCTTTACCTTCTGATGACACTACAGCTAAGAAGGTGTTCATTTGTGTTCTTTTTCGTTTTTTAAACTGGCTCTTCATTTCTCTGTGTAACATAATGGGCTATTTTGATGACATTCCTCTGTCTAAGAAATTCCAAGAGCTTTTTGTAGCAATCTAATGGTCTTTCAAAAGAAAAGGACGGGATGCAGCCGATAAGCGATGACGAATCCGATGGCGAGTCCGAGGAAGGGGTCAGTTAATTTTAATTTTCCTTGCTGTCAGAATTGAGAGATCACACAGTAATCTGAGCATGTATTCGTTGCAGGAACTGATAGACCCTCCGGTTCTGAAGTCTATGGTTTCTGAGGGAAATATCATACCCTACTCGTTAGATACCCATGCCTTTTCTAACCACCACGTCTGTCGGCGGCTGCTTATTCATGAACAGAAGTTTTCGAATGCGGAACAGTATTACATGTGGTCTAAAGCCAGTGAGTGTTTGGCAATGATTCCTGGATATCTTTCTTCTATAACATCTGGAGTATGATCTTTTTTCAGAATTCTGCAAGGACTTTAGCGCAGCAAACGCTATTTTGTACCTGAAAGACCCGAAAATGATCAAACAAGTAGATAGTCAGTTAAGTACGTTATTTATTCTTTGCTTTGTTTTTGAAGCTAACGTGCTTGCATTTCGGATCCGTATCCATTTGTAAAAACTTCATATCACTGTTTTCTGTTGCTTTCCCAAATTTAACGATTTCCATGAAGTTCCCAAGATGAAGAAGAACCAGAAAGTTCTAAGTTGACATCAAACGTGTGCGAAAAAGTCTCATGTGCTTTTCTTGATCTAAGAATGAAATAGTGATGAGCCGAGAAAGGGACTGCTTGTTCATTCGGCAAGTAAATTATAATACTTGGACTTGTTGCCTTAACTTTTGGTAGTTTTACACTGATGACCTGGGCAGGGGAAGAAGAGAAACTAGATTCGGATATCATTTGGAGAGGTTCTATTTCAAAATTTAGGTGTTCTCTTTTTTTCAAATGTGTAAATTGCTTTACATATGTTCGTTTGTGGCATTTCATAGCATGACATGTTCAACTTCTTCGTTTTTATTCTCAAGTTCTTGCAGAGAACGTTAACCAGAAGGAATGGATGAAGTTTTCTTGGAAAGTGAGAATGAAAGCTGCTATGGCGAAGGTTTGTCTCTGAAAATTATGTGTTATGTTTAATTTGTTTGAAAGATGTCTTAGTTAGTTCGTGTTAACTATTAATTAGAGGGGAACTCATACATGTGCATACATAAACTCGTACATAGGGTGCTTTTCCGTAAGGCTTCTTTTAATAACATTGGATTAATAATGTCACCTCCGAAGAAGCGTCCCATAGCTTTAATAGATGAGAAGGCTTTCTCATCATAACAGTTAATGGGAGGAGAGTGGTAAGAAGAGTTGTTGAGGTGCGGGGCTTGGGAAGACAATCCATGAGAAACAGTGTCGTACATGAGAGACGCGGAACTCAATTGTTTTATGAGCTTTCAGTTCAAACAAAATCAACGGATGCGGTATCAACTTTTCCGAACGATCGGATCAACTTTGGTAGAGGCAGATGTCCACGACACGTACTGGGGTATAGGACTTTCTATAGGTATGTGAAAAGAGTTTAACTTTTCAGTTCTTTGAATGAAGTAGATAAAGGTCCTGCAATTTGAAAACGGATCTTCGAAAATCAGAACTGGTTTTTGAAAATCAGAACTCCGCGGTGAGGCTTTGATAACGTGTTATCCTGTTGAGTGCTCTAATCCAGTTTTGGTGAACCACTTGTCGTCTTCCTGGATGGCTGCTCCCAGAGTTCAATGATGTGCATTGTTTCACTAACCAACCAGCAACGTTGCTGACCATGTTGACAACCCTGGGCGTCAATGGATGCCCTGCACGCAATCTGTCCTTTATTGTCAACGAACATCCCGATAATTCAGCGACTCCGTCGGTCTGTCGGTCGCTGAAACAATGCACGCGTGGTTGAACTCTGGAAGCATTCAATTTCGAGTATTCGACCATCCTTTGTAGGTAATCACATTTGATTTAAAACGATAGAATGTGTTCAAGATGATCCGAATATCGCTGATCCATCAAAATGGCGAGGTGCTAACGTTATGGGTGAAGTGCTGATGCAAGTTCGTGATGTCTTGAAGGAGGATCCCGATTATTCTAACGAGGTGAACTTTGAGTTCCTTTGATGATCGAGCCTGACTGAAAAAATATAAACCTTAATGAATGATCGTGTTTAGGTGGAACGAGCCAAGCAGAACCTTTTTGGGAGTCAGTGATTGTAATACAAGACGATTCTGTTTTCTTTCTGTCTTGTTTTCTTGCTGTTATCATGTTCTCCTTCATGGTTATGTTGTGATCTAGTCACTCTTTTAAATATTCCATGATTTTAAGTCTGCTTTCGGTTTTATTATCTAATTGTTATCATTTTAGAATTTAGTAATTAGTGCGAAAGTATTTGTAGAAATAGCCCATCGTTTTATGGTTATCTTATGTGTTTCATATCTCAAAGTGCTTTCCACTTGCGTAATACATCTATATTCGCCAGTCATGTTGCCATATTGGAATTCCTTTTCCAATGTTTCATAAGTACAGGATCCGGAATTTAGCCCTAATTGTTGAGTTTGATCAAAATTACGGTAGAGAATGTTAATTGTAATACAATGACTGCATATCAAGCGAGTTTGACCCAGCATTATTTTACCAGATTCGTTTTCAGTTGCTGTCTTAGGTCTATTGCTTGTTTAATTTATTGTGATAAGTAAGCCATTAAAAGGTATTCCTGTTCATTCGTCTCCTTTCGATTAGCCGGACAAGGGCGAAGATGGAAGATTCTGTATACGATTTTGAATGGAAGTCGAATGCGAGGGCGCATCCCTCAGACGGGACTGATTAACGCCATAAATGGTATTGCACAACTAGCTATGAACCATAGACTTTTTGACGCTGTGACACCGGCATCCTGCAGATTCACTGACCGGCTATCGAACGGGTCCGGGAACTTCTCCCCTAACACGGCGTCGCAGACGCCGCACCCGCCGCCTATCGCTTGATTGCGATGGAAGATTGGAGCGCGCAATTTGTGAGGTAGGGAGTCCTTTAATTATTTGAATTGGCTGGCCGCTCTTATCAATTCCAATGCGGTATTGATCGTCGTTTATATAGGAGGGGTCATTCTAATTAATCAAGTCTAATAAACACGAAAACGAGAAAGAAACAGAAGAAAAAACGATTGAATCTAATAAAAAAGCAAGGCAATCAACGAAATATTCCGCGTCCTATCGATTGGCGGGAGTACGGTAATTGCAGTGACATTTGCCGCATGCCGCAAGGGAGAATGCCGCGATAGGGGAGAAGTTCCGTTACCCCTATCGAACTGGCAGACTGCTTTCTCTTCATTTACAAGAGGGATTACGTAATACACTTCTCTTCAAAAAGTGAACATTTTTCGAAATTTCTCTTTATTACTAGCTGTGTCATAGTATGTTCGGGATTAAGCCTTTATTGATGTGACTGGATTACTGCAGCTTGTGCTGCTTCTTGTTTTCATGGCAATCAGCGGTATATGGGATGGAGAGGGAAAACAAGAAGCCCTAGATGAGCGTTGGAGGCTAGGTGCCTCCTTGCTGCTTCTCCTTACTTATTTGCTCTGTGAGCATTTTATAGTGAGTTGTTATGGGCTAATGAGGGGATTCAACTGAGGAAGGTATAGTCGAGTCGAGGGGAGCTCTACTCCTCGAGCTTTCCTTCAAAATCTAGAGTTTTTCGTGAGCTACTACCAGGCTGATTCAGAGAATTCATAATATTCGATGCAAAAAGGTTCCGACCACGGCAGGATTCGAACCTGCAATCTTCTGCTCCGTAGGCAGACGCGTTATCCATTGCGCCACGCGGCCATGGTGCTAAAGGATGAGGTAGTTAATGTCTGCTCTACGGCACAGAATCTTCTCGCGCGTCCTGATTGTCCCAAAAGGGCAATCACTCCCTGATTGATGTTGCTCCTTCATCGTGCCATGAAAACAGCCATCAAGAGCTTCTGAACTCTAGCTACGAACAAGCCATTGCAACTTCAAGAAACAACTTCATAAGTAGGTAGCATTGAAAGGGGGAACAGATGATATCCTTAGACGAGCGTAGCATGCACTTGAATCTTCGTATGGAATTCAAGCTTCGTGTTTTTCGGACCTA
Source organism: Haemonchus contortus (assembly GCA_000469685.2). Classification (NCBI taxonomy): domain Eukaryota; kingdom Metazoa; phylum Nematoda; class Chromadorea; order Rhabditida; family Trichostrongylidae; genus Haemonchus; species Haemonchus contortus. The sequence goes on from LS997564.1 coordinate 13,926,253, forward strand.
TTGAACCCTGGCCTACTTGATCGTTTCAGTAGAAGGTACGCCAAGATCAGTAGAAGAAGTTCAGGCCAGTCAAGGAGTTCAAGCCACTGTTATCGTAATTCGCATCTGTCAATAGGTTTCAAACATACTGACCTTTCATTAGTAAACACAATCTGGGATGCCAATTAAGCTTCGAGAATTGATTTCTTGATTTCTAGGCCCAGTAAGACAGGAAAGGGTGGCACGTGGAGGGCTTGATTGATTATTGACTACTCACCTAGTTTTCTAATCCCACTCTCTCTTACCTACATGCCTGAAAAGTAACCAATCCTTTCTGTGATCTGAGCCGTGAGTATGTTATTTCTTAGTGAATATTTTTCCTCAACCTATGTCCGACAGGCATATGTACCGCTTTTCAATCAAGTTCACTTGTCCCTCTATACTTCCTATACCTTCGACTAGTTAAAACAATCACGCATAACTCATAACTGTGCATGATGCACATCGGACATGTTGTCAATGCGCATACGTATCAACATCGTGGCCGCGTGGCGCAATGGATAACGCGTCTGCCTACGGAGCAGAAGATTGCAGGTTCGAATCCTGCCGTGGTCGGAGCTTTTTTGCAAATGACTTTCAATTCACTTGATTAATCGAACGAAGTCTTGGTGATGGTCAATCAATAGTAAACTTTATTTGAGACCGTGAAAACGGAGGCATTCAGTTAGGAGAAGATTCTTCTGGAATTCTCCATCTACCGATTATTACGGATTATAATGTTGGCTCGGATGGCGGTCATCTGGAAAGGAAACAGGATGGGAGCTCATGAATTTACTTCAAAAGCAGTACGTGACGAAGTACATCCACTGGATATCGCTTTGAATGATGATCTTCGACCTTCTAGTTATTTATGAAAGATTGTTCATGGAACATTTGTGGCTTTGATATGCACTGGAAATCCTAAACATAATCGTCGGCGTTGAATAGCTATCTCTAGCAGTACTGTAATTCTCAAGGCCGCAATCATGCTCGGTGATGGCGAAAGAATGATGGCAACGTTTAGCACAGTCGCCGAACGGAACAGCCCTGGAAGGCAGTTCCGTACAGTCAAAGGCCGGTGCCAAGAGTGCCCCTCTAGAGAGAACGAGGAGAGCTATTGTGGCAAAGTGCCAGACTTTTTCGACGTGGTCGTTGCAGCGCGCACCATCTCGCAAGTATAACCGCACCTAGGCGAGTCGTGCGGCTTCTGGATAATTCTTTGGAGCTCAGCTTATTTAGTATCCTACTTATATAATCGGCTAGAGTGTGTCTGTTGGTGTGTTTGTGTGTCAGTGTGTCAGTATGTGTGTGTGTTTGTCTGACCGGAAATTCATAACTCCTGTCCCACTGAACCTAGAACATTCAAATTTGGAAGAGAGATAGGCGGCACGATGGGAACAGCGATGGTACGTGGTAGGAAGTGACAACTATCGATAGAAACTGATAAGGAGCCTTAAAAGGCAAAAGCCTGAGTATCTGTAACACCCTTCGTATTAGCGATGAAGCTTTGGCACTTGGGCAGGTGGTTCAAGATGTGAAGGGATCATTAAACATTGGTGACAGAGAATGATAACATGTGACAGGGACTGATAAGAAGCCACAGAATGTGAGAGCCACTAGATCTGTAACGCACTTTCTGTTAATAATGGAACCTTGGAATTTTAATAGGTCATGTAAGATGTGACAGGATCGTAGGTACTCGGTAACCGGATCGATGTGGAGTATGGCGGGATCGTAGACGATCGATGATAGGAACTGATAACAACTGATAACGACTGATAAGAACACTTTCCAACTGAATTTAACTCCTGTGGTATTTGCGATGTATTTATGATTACGACTATTACATAGATTACGACCGCTCCCAGCAAGGTTTGTAACTCGGTGGAAGATCAAAGGTACTTTATATTATGTTATCATTTACGACAAAGCTCATCCGACCGCCAATAATTTGGGATTCTCAACTAATGATGTACCCGTGGAGGAAGGAAGGTTCAGTGATAACGGCATCTGATAATGGTGTCATTATCACTCGAGAACATTTGTGAGTACTACTCGATTCTTTAGTTGCCTATCAGTTAAACCTTCGAAGGTTCATAATTTTCAAGATGAAGAGCAACCGATTGAAACATTCAATCGTAAACGTAAGCGTGGGCATGTGGCGCACGCATTGGCGTGCGTAGCCTAACTGGTAAAACTTAAGAGGCTAAGTGGAGCCACATATCATGTTAAAGGCACCGTTCACGATAAAAAAAGTTATTGAGTTCTTACCTCATTAATACTCAGCGGCCCCCATGGGTTGTAGAAGGGTCCTTCTCACTCCCGCAATTTCGACGTCCAGGGCATAGTGGCGGGCCCGTTGTTGTCGTAATTCGCATCTCCGCCCCTCGACCGATGTCACCTTAGACGAGTGTCGAGACGACACAGTGTCATGTAATCGCGTCAGGACCCACCCTGAATTGCAAATTGGCAAACTGCCAGAGACGCAATGTGTTGTCTGCTATTGCATTACGTCTCTGGCAATTTGCCAATTTGCAATTCAGGGTGGGTCCTGACGCGTTTACATGACACTGTGTCGTCTCGACACTCGTCTAACGTGACACCGATCGTCTCTAACCGACGCTCTTTCAATGTGAAACTCGTCCAACCCCCTTTCCAGCTCTTTTTTTGGCCCTTTGTAATTCTTTTTGTTCATCGTTTTTTGCGCTTTTTTCGTTGTTATCGCTTCATTCTAGAGTAGTTCTATCAATTCCCGTCAAAAAAGGGTACCCTAACTTTTTGTGAATGGTGCCTTTAAGAACTTGTTTAGACATGGCTTCTCGCGCTGGGACAAGTTCATGGGATGAAATCGTTTTATTCTCCACTAACCTCCTCAGACAGCAGTCATTTCGTTTTCTTGGCTGATGGCTTACGGTGAGTGCAATATATCGAGTCCATTTCTTCCTTTCCTCTCCCACCCTTACGCTGATGTTGATCTGCTTTCCTCTTCGATTGGTAACATAAATATGTCGATGCCATGGTTAGAGGAGGGGTCCATGAGGCCGGGCGTAGTATTAAAATCGAGGGAAGGTGTTGTGGTTCACAGTAGCAACAAGCTACTGGCTGCTTTCATAGTCCGCCGGCGTGCCGGCGAGGCACTAGGGGGGAGGAAGGAGGCAGACGGTCGGTCGACGCGGTCGCATCGCGCCCAAGCCCCTTCGAAGGGCTGAAAACAAAGAAGAACAAGATCAAAAACCAACAACCAGGGGCTTGTGCGAATGGTTTTTGATCCAGTCTCTCTTTGTTTACAGCCCTGCGACCGTGTTGACCGACCGTCTGCCTCCTTCCTCCCACCTAGCACTGCCTCGCCGGCACGCCGGCACGCACGCCGGAGGACTATGAAAGCAGCCACTCAGCTCGCTCTTTGTAGGTACTAACCCATCTAATTGTAAGGTAAACTTTTTGACTGTTCCTTATTACACATTCAACGCCTATTTCCGGATTTGCAATGTATGAAGATAAGATCGTATTTATGTTCGGGTTGTAGGCGGAACAGGAGGGGAAGGGGGGGGGGGAGTGGCTAATTGGTGGAAACTCACCCGCGGCCTAGAACCTCTGTTGTTCGTGCATCGCGTGCTTATCCACTTCAGTAGAAACCCATCGCCTTCCCCCACCTTTGCAATGGATCAAAATACAGTACCCGGAGGGAACTAATTCGGACTTGAGTTCAGCTTAAGGTCGAACGTTTTGCCAGTGAAAATGTAGTTGCGAGGAGGCAACGCTCTTTTCCAACATTGAGCCCTAAAGCACAAGAAGAAGGGTTGTCTGACTTTGCGAGCCCATCAAGGTGCTTAGCAACACTTCTTAGCCGAGAAAGTGGTACAGTTTTCTTTCAAGTAAGGTTAGCTTTGGAAAGACATATGCAGTCATCCGATGCCTAGGTCAGAGCCTAATCCACCTTTGCCAATTTACTGATCATGTCATCGGTACTCTCTAGGTCACCAGGAAATATTCAGTACTTGGAACCATAACTTCTAGATTTTGGGCTTCATCTAGGCGGAATTTGCGTCGTTCCAAATGACGCCTTATCTCGCGTATGGTTCAGGGACCAAGTCCTGGACTAATACCCGTCCAGGAGAATTAGGCCTTTCAATTTGTTAAATGCATAGTATAGACTGAATCCGTGCTCAGAAAGCCACTATGACTCTGAATGGGAATTGAATGCCTGAGCGACTGAACCCAAAAAATTTATCGCTTATGAGTTTCTGCTTTCGAATGATATTTTGTATTTAATGGATACTGCTCACTCAAAATATTCTTTGGCACGATTCCAGATGATGCATGCATGTGCTAATACGTGCCGTATCAAACTGAAGCAGCATGATGTGTCAAGGACCATCAAGTTGTGGTCCAAAGTGATAGTTTGCGTCACAACTCTTGCCTTCATCGCTCTTTACATCGTACCAGCAGGGTCTCAACAAAATTTTTCTCTGGTTAAGTTCAGCTTTATTTCAGTCAAGTTCACGGTCCATAATCTCGAGTAGACTAGCCACGGGAGCCCATTTGGAATAAATTTTGTGTGACTCTCATTCCTTCAGTAGAAGAGAAAGTCACCATCTGGTAGAAAAACGAAGCTCTTGGACCAAAGTGATTCACTATCTTTTTTAGGAGGCTTTCAAAGTTGGCACAAAGAAATCACCACCTTTGCTGCCTTACATTTCTATAGAAGAGACAAATAGGGACACATAACGGAGTGGAGGGGGGGGGGGACTCTTCTGATGGAGGCGAACACACCAGCTTGCATGCTGTATACTTGGAAATTTCTCAAGTTATTTCAGAAGGAGAGTGAATAGGAGGGGCAGGTGATGTTACGCGGAAGATGAGGAGAAGCGTTGAGGTCCTAAACTAGCCTGGGCAAACATGGGAAGCCCCTTGTAAAGCCGCCCTCTCTGACATCTGCCCGTGAATCGAAATTCTAACCATGAGAAATCTCCTGTCGATGAAGGCGACTTCCTTTGCCCGTTCTGCTCCCTTCTTACAGCATAGTGGCAACAGATCCTGGCAAAAGACTTCTGGCCCTGTCCTTGATTCGCTTTGCTGATGATTTCTGCCGCGAGTGGGCTTTCCATCGGGTAGCCTGGGGTATGCGAACTTACGTGCGTCCGAGGATGCGCACGGCAAGTTGCGCGGCGAAGTGCGTGGTGATTCGAACGACTCTGGCGCCTATCTTTGGGGTCCAAACTCAAAGTAGAGTAGTTTAGTGGGGTCAGCTGATACTTATAATTTACTCTACTTCGAATTTGGGCCACAATGATAGGCGCCAGAGTCGTTCGAATCACCACGCACTTCGCCGCGCGCATCCTCGGACGCACGTAAGTTCCGTCCCCCGGTAGCCTGCAACCTGGGCCTTGCACTGGTACGGGAAACCTTTACTGCAACTACTGGCATATAATAGTTGTGCCTTGGCAGAAACAGAATCGTTGCGTCTTATGAGTGCAGTCAAAAGCCTCAAAGGCACAGTTTACGATAATTTCGGGTTATCCAGATTATGACGAATAATGAAAGAGAACATGAAGAATATGTAGTGCGACGGAGGCGAAAAAAGCAAGAGAATCGGTAATTCCAAAGCGATGAAAGGCTTCAAAAAATCTTTTCAAAGAGGACTGGAGGAGAATGAGACCAGAAAAACGAAGTAGTAGGGGGTGTATGTCGTTTGGCGCTATCGCTCCCATCGAGCCGCCCATTCGACGCGGTTGGCGAGCTGGACTACTCGTCGAAGCACCATGAAAAAGCCAAATAAACGATGTAGACAGACAGAATACAGGCAGGTCACTAATTTGGCGTCTAATACATAGTAGTGGCTTCATCGATCGGGCTTCTATCAGCTGGAAAGGCGGTGAGCTGAACGATCACCTGGACGAGTTGTCTACCTCGCAAACCGCGTCGAATGGATGACGCGATGGGAGGGGTGGCTCCAAACGACTGCCTCCCAGTAGAAGGGGTGTTTTGACGTAATGTGTCGCAATGTATACAATGTGTCATTGCCTACGTGTGGTGGTGCGAATAGCTGACTTCACTAAGCGAAAATGCCTTTTAATTACTCGTGAGCATAAGCTAACAAAAACACTATTAACAACCAAAATAGCCCATTTTCTTGAGGTAGAAATTCAGATAAAGGACCACAGTCGTAAAAAGAATGACAGAGAATAACAGAATAGGAGAAAACCTCATCCGTCGGCGACCAGCTGATTGCGTGCTGAATGTGTGGGTCTTTGCGCGCACATTGCAATTTGTATCGCTTCCGCACTCGTCTGACAAATTATCGACTAGTGGGCGTGGCATCCGACCGGTCCTGTAATGGGACTCCTATTATGCTCCAGCTCTTGAGGTTTTTTCTGTTACCCTTGAGGGTCACTGGATAATCCTGAGGGAAATCTATGAAACCATTTTTATGGTGAGCTGTGCCTTTAACTTCTAACTGCTAGTCACAGACAATTATAAGGTCACTGTTAGATATCAGCTTTTATGAACAAAGTTCTCAAGTTTACAAACTCGAAAAGCAAGGCTCACACCCGATCAATACCGATGAATCCCTTAACACTCGCAGAATTCTTTCTTGGCCAGATGGTGACCTCTTGTTAAGAAGGTATGATGCGTAGAACAAAAGGGCAACAAAAAAGATAAGAAAGTTTTGGTTCTGATTTTTATATGTTAGCCACAAATTCACAACAGATACATAGATCTTTACAGAAGAAACTACCCATCTCGCGGAAGGAGTCGATGAACTCGCTCGGTCTCGGGAACAATCCGGAATCACGGCCACTTTCTTCAGTACTAGTAAGAACATCGGGAACACGGTAGGTAACTTATAACACCATATGTAAAGCCATGTGTACTTACTATTTACTATGTATATATTTTATTGTCTTTATTTCATATATGGTATTCATTCATTATTCAATTTTGTACATGCTATTCATTTACAGGGTGCGGCAAAAGTTCTGGCAACGGGGAATATGATCGTAAAAACGGTCCAATCGACCAATACATGATACTACTCCAGCAGCATTTATCAACAGCTATATAGATAACAAAAACAGTCTAGAATTCCAAATAACCTCCTTTTGCGCTAATACAGGCTAAAATTCTCCTAGGAAATGCGCCGACGGCGGCACGGAGGTAGTCTTCGTCCAAATCCTCCCATGCTTCAACGGGGGTTGCACCTAGAGCATCCAAACTTCTATATTTAGTGGAGCAGGCTTTCATATTACGAATTGACCACATGGAATAGTCCAATGGATTTGGGCCCCGACTGTTTGGGGGCCAATCGTCGGACGAGATGAAGTCTGGGAGGTGCGTTGCGCACCTGTCCTGTGCCACTTTGGATCTGTGTGCTGAAGCTGAATCCTGTTGATAAGTCCAAGTACGGTTGCCGAAATGGGATTCCGTCAAGGGGAGTACCTCCTTCTCCACCACGCCTTTTGAATAGGTTTTGCTATCCACCTTGACCCCTTTCTCCAAGAAAAACAGGGACATCTTGCCGTCCGATGTCATTGCCCCAAAAGCCACCAACGACTTGCGGTGTACAGATCGCTGAGCAATCCCCCCATGTCGGCCAACATCTGCAGGGCTTCCCGCTATCATCCCATCGTTTTGGGTGTTTAGGAATTGATCTGTTGAAAAAAGACATTCGTCAATGAAAAAGATGTTGCTGTGCCGTGCCTGCGAGAATCGTTTTGAAATCTCCTTACATCTTTCTAGCCTAGTTTTCTTCACACGCTCAGTCAGCATGTGAGCTTTTCTGATCTTATAAGAGCAAGGTCGAAGGTGGCTGGTGACAATCCTTTCAACAGATCGAGCAGAAATACCGACCTCAAAAGCCATTTTTTCTCGGACCTACGAGGGTGGCGGCGGATTTTTTCTCGAATGACTTTCACGATCTCCTTTGTCTTTGCACTCTTCAGTCTTGAACTTATGGGCTTGTCCTTCATAGTTCCTGTCGTCTTGTACCTGTGGACGTTGTTGTACACGGTTCTTGAGGGAATCTGGAGCTGTTTGAAGATGGTCTTTGCCGTGCATCCAGCCAGATGGACGTGCAGGATGGAGGATCGTTGGCCTTGCTTGTCACCATTCTGTAAAATGGCATAATCAAGAACGGCCCATTTATGGAATGTATAGAAGAGGGCTTGCAGTAAATAATGTCACAGAACCTGTCGAAATCGAATGCCTCATTTTTTATAGAAAATCTGAAACGGTCTTTGCCAGAACTTTTGCCGCACCCTGTATTTGCCATTATTTGTATTATTTATCCCATTCTATTTTCACTCAACCGCATATATTATCGATGAATTCGAGTTTTCCTGACGAGCAGTCAAAATGACCTTTCAGATCCGGACAGCAAGCAGTTAAACGGACACCCTATACTCGACGAAACAATATGGGCCCTTGTTTGGCAAAATTTGGCAATGTAACAATATTTATTGGTTTTCTGAAAAATGGCTGGGAAGGAAAGTGAGTTTTCCATGTCGATAAGGTCGCCTTGAACTTGCAACCATATTCCCAAGTGCTGTTTAGACCAATTCGGGAAAACCCTATCAATTTTCATAACGGCAGAACCATTAATTAAATCTTGAATGGATAGAATTTGAAGTTGGTCTAGAGTAATCTAATGAAAAATATCAAAGTGGCGGAGCAAACTATCGCATAGGAAATCATAAGTGAAATCAGCTGGATGGTCTGAGTGGGTAGGATGAGTTGAAGACTACGGGCAAAGCGGTTCGCAGATGGGAAGTGCGGATTTGGTTTTCATTTCAAGTCGTAATAGTTAATGGTAGTTAATCCACACAGTACGATTCGATAGAATCGAGGTGTAAGCTATTCCTCTAGAAGTCATTTTAATCTCTCAAAACGAAGTTCAGTTGATCTAGCTGAATACACTTCTACAGAATTTTTGTAATGTATGTGGAAAGTTACTGTCCTCTCAGTTCAATAATCTGCATTCGTTCGTGCTTACACAGTTGAACGTACATAAGTTCTAGAAAACCTTGTTCGGATCTCCTCTGATTTTTTGAACAGGTTGTGAGAGCCCGAATTTCGCATTTTTCAAAACTTTTTCCTCGAGCACCACAATATTTTTATGACGACTCTGTCGCGTTCCACGACCTTGAGGTGATTTCTTTCTTACTAACCCTTTTTTTGTTATTAATGCTGCCAACTGATTTTCACGAAATATTGCTGCAGAGTGTTGGAACTACCGCGTGGCTAACGTGGCAAAAGTGTGTTAAACATACAGTGCGTCTCCAAATGATACAGCCACCTTTGATTTTCCCAAAAACTCACAGTATACGATGGTTCTGAAAAAGTGCCAAAGTGGAAAATGTGTCAAATCTGAATTGCAATTCGCACATTATCACCCAATTCCAGCGAGAACACAAACATTTTTCTGGTCAATTTTTCACTGGAAGGTGCTTTCCCAACGTCAGTGATACAGCCACTAACAAAATTAGCTTATTTAGCAACAAAATACAACAAGGGGAAAAAGTTGCAAAGTCAATAACCATTTGGTCTACCATTTCTTCGAATTACTTCGGGAACACGGTGGTCTAGGCTCAAATAAGAACTATCAATCAGCTCCTGGTCAACTTGGTGCCATGCTTCGATGATCGCTTTTTTCAACTCCTTAACGCCTCGAAATTGCTTGTTTTGGGCGTAAATCTTCCGCACTATGAAGCCCCATACATTCTTCATCAAATTCAAGTCGGGGCCGTTCACCGGTTAGGGCAGGAGTGCCGAGAGAACCGAGGGCAGGAGTGCCGAGAGAATCGGGTGCTCCTGCTGACGTGAATTGGGGTGTTATTCGGCATAAAAACAAGATTTTGGTGCCGATTCTGACGCCAGAAAGGAAGAAGTGCAAGGCGCATAACAGTTCGACAAGAGGACGCGTTCATATTTCTTCGGTACAAAACATAAAAGGGTACGCATACTCGATGAATCGCCCAAAACATGACTCTTCCTCCCTTGAATTTCTGTTTAGAAAACTGAAGTTTTTCCTTCCTCAGGTCGTGCAAGAAAATGGATTCCCGTCTGGACCATCACAAATGAACTTTGTCAATCGGGAAAAACTACCTGAAGAACGAAAACCATCAAGAGAAGGAAGGTCAAATGTCAGCTCATGAAGAACACCTTATTCCACTCGGTTCGGCTGCACCTTCTAGAGAAAGCGACCCGATTTTCTCGATGTCTTTTTGTTATAAAGGGCACCTCACGCATTTTCCGCTTGTCGATGAACTTGGACGTTCTGATCACCTTCCACACAGTGTTTTTTAAAACAATAAGCTTCAAAGACGATCGGATTCCCATAGAAGACTTGGTGGAGTTCGACATTTCCTTCAAAATAATGCGCTTGTCTCTCTCGGGATGCAGCGGAGGACGTCCAGCACTTCTTCTGGTTCCACAGGCTTTAAAGTTCTTGATGAAACGATCCATAACTGCGTGATATCGGCCCGAATCTCGCGCGATTCTGCTATTTGACAGTCCCTGCTCTTTTTTTGCGGGAATTTCACCTTTCTCGAATTCCGAATACGATTTTTCTCTTCCCATTGCTCGAAAATGGAGAACATTACGTAAACAAAGCAATTTTGTTGCGCTGAACTAAAACACGACACGAAGACATGAAGTGGCTGTAACATTTGGAGACGTTGGAAAAGCACCCTTTACTGAAAAACTGACCAAAAAGGGTTCATGTTTCCGAGCTGGAATTTGCTGATATCGTGCGAATTGCAAATCATATTTGCCATATTTTTTACTTTGGCACTTTTCAGAAACATAGTGTATTTTGAGATTTTGGGAAAATCAGAGGTGGCTGTATCATTTGCAGCCGCACTGTAGATGTGTAAATGATATAAAATCATAAAAACAGTATATTGTGTTCAGAGTTGGTAGTGCTTGCACTTGCTTGGACTTTCTTTGTTGTGATCCAGAATGTGTCCCAATTAGGAAAGAATAGTAGTTGGAGAACTTCTCCGCTTCATTGCAAGAAGCCCTCACCAACGACCTCGATTTTGAGATATTTATTAACAAGAAGATAGGGCCATCGAAGAGGAAGAGGCTGATCCCGTGCGAGTAGTCGGCGAAGAAGTACCAAGCTCATTCAGAGTTTTGTTTGTATTCTGTTATATGGATGCGTCTCAAATGCATATGTAGATTTTCTTCTGGAACAATTATTTGGAGGGTGACATTCATGTGATCCAGGTGTAAAGCGCCATCTTGTTTTACCGGCCAAACGTATAGGGAAGCCGCTCGCCACGGTTCATGAACCCCCTGTTTTAGCTAAATACAAAGTGAATACCACTATTTGACATTTAGGCAAATTGATAGGTAGGGTGAGCTATAACAGCGGGGAGCATTCCTTTTTTTGTAGACATTAATGGCCGCTTTGAGACAGGTGCGAATTGTGACAGTCATCTTGCTACGCTTCAAAGCGAGCGAATCTTTCAAAAGAAGAAGTAACCTCAAGACTTATTTTGGGAATAAAGATGCACGGCTGAGATATTACTGTGCCTAACGGCATGGAGAATCAGCTAGCAGAGACCGCTAAGTGCAGGTTTCAAAGCTGGGCATCGATGGATCCAACGTTTTACCAGAAGTTGCGAATTGGCCTCGAGGCGTATCACCGCCTTCAGAAAGAGCTTCCTGATTAGGTATCGTACTTCTACGGTGAGTAAAACGAATGTTTCAGGCAAGCATTCGATGGCAGAAGGGATGCGTTCGGGCGCAGCGAATCTGGACTCTCCAACACCAACGTTGCTGAAAGTTGTTTTATAGTAAATATGGAGGGTGTAGATGTACAAAAACCTGGACCCCTTTTGCGAGGTGTAGAATCAGTGAAATCACCTCAGGCATAAAAAGGTCATAGGACGCGATATAATCGAAATAAAAAGGACTTCAAGATTCCAACGGAAAAGTCTTGTTAGTGCAAAAGGCTCAGAAACAGAGGCATGAGGCGTCATACCTACCTTGCTACAAGCCTTAACTGAAAAACCTATTAGATCCATACCGCCTATGTTCGCATATGTTAAGTCTCCTCTTAAATCACCTTTAATACATTTGATCAAAGAATCGTTCGGTTAATTTAGAAAGCATATACGAGATCAGCACCCGAACTCACCTGCATACAAGTCTAATTTCAAGCTCCCTCCCTCCCTGGGGCTTCTTCCCCTGATAAGGACATGTAGCGGGGTTAGGGTTGCTAAGGGGTAATGAGCAAGGGGAGGGGGAGGATTGGAAAAAAGCGACATTTGCTGTTGTTGATGTTGCTGCTCTTGAAACTTAGCTCTTTCAATCATGCAGCTCTGAAAGAAACACCCTCCTCGTTGCCGTTTAACCTCGAACCGCAACGCAGCTCAGTTGAGGAAGTATCGTGTGGCGCAAAGTTCGATTCAATGCTATCTGAAAGGTGTTAATTATCAGCTCATTACTGTCAATTTGAGAAAAGATGTGCGAACAAGGGAGATATGTCGGAAATACAAAAAGGTACTATGTACTCTTACAAGTGTTAAATCTGTATTAAATAAATAGTGACATTAAAATCTAGAGGATGATTGAAGGTGGAGCTGATATAAGAATGGCCCAAAATGCTTTACACGTTATTTCTGAATGGTCTTAACAATAGAACTTGTCACTATCTCCTGAAAATACTGTGCATATGAGAAAGGGTTCTTCTAGTCTGATACAAACCTATTGACCTGACGATCATTTTTTCTAAAGAGTGTATGTTCCGCCAAAGATTTGTTTTTCATTACGTTAATAAACTCTGCTTCTCCCTACATTTGGAAATGATATACAAGAAAGTTACTTACCGGACGTATCAAATTTTCAAGGGTGTTGTAATCAGTGATGAAGATCTCGTTAAGAGGGCTTATAAAACATACATTAGGCCGATTGTGGACCATCAGTACTTTGCCCTTATAAGAAGAAGGAATTTAGCTAATCGAAAAAAATTCAAAATAATTTTACCCGTAAAATATTCATCAGATTAGAAGGGCATAAATATTCAAGGCCACCTCATCTGTCTTGAAGGGATAAAGACAGCAAATTGCACACTCTTTGTTCATGTAGTAAATTTCCTAATGTGTGTATGGTCTTTAAGCTGCTGACTGTTATTGCTAGGGTTGGCGCGTTCGAATTCTGTGGTATGACCAACTCTAGAACTGAAGAGTGGTCAATAGAAATATCGTATGCCACGCCGAAAACGAATGCAAAACGGCATAGCTTAGCTTGTTGGGCAGGGTCTGAATTCACGTCTCTCAAAGCTACAGTAGTGGTAACGTCTCCTGCCTTCCGACTTTTCAAGCGGCTGAGTTAGTTGAAATTTCTGCGTCTTAGTGAGCACTAGTTTGTATAGGAACTGTCTGCAACTTTAGTTGTGATTTGTTAACTTCATTTTTCTTACGATTGCCTTATGCACAACGTTATAAATAAATAAACAAATAAATAAATAAATAAAAAGAGTACTGCAGAAGCTACTCCTGTTTGGGATAACGTTTGAACTCATGGGTGAGCAATATCTAGGTTGCAATAAAAGTGACGAGTAGGTAGCTGTAGAGCGGTCACATTGAACCGAACAAAGAGCTTCCATTTAGTATCTCTTCAAGAGGCACTGCATAGCGGCTGAGTATTTGAAGGATACAGATTGGATGCTTGTTCTGGATGCCGATACAGGTACGATGTGAACAGCGTCAAAGTGCATGTGAGGTGCAAATATGAAGGGCACAACAAAAATGCCAGAAGTGGGCAGCGATATGGTGTCAAGACCCTCAGTTCTCCAACAATCCACAAGACTGACAAGGAAGGTGTTTCAGGGCGTGGAACGCTTTTTGAAAATGGTTTTTTGCATGGTGTAGGGGCATGACCATTGGGTATATAACTATGGTCCATTTCCGCTAAATGGCCTTCTAAATGCCAAAAATAGAGTGAAAATGATTTTGTCAGAAATTGCCGTTTTAACCCACTAAGCGTCGTTCGTTTCATTCATGGCGTCGACTGTCCGCACAGTAGAAAGGGCCCGTGGAGGCGACATCGAAAATAACGTGAACGGTAGTCAAAAAAGGGACCCACCTTTTGAAAAGTGCGGGGAAGTTTCATGTGGGCTCTCCACGGTTGAGCTCCCGACAGCGACGGATGGTGTGATGGATAGCGAGTTGGACCTCGAGAAAGGGCGACTAGGATGGTTTGTTGGTTCGGATTTCCGAGGCTTTGTCGCTTTTGCATTTTATGCTGGCACCTCTAGATAGGCTCCATATTGCACCAGGGCCAAAGCAAGTGCCTGAAATGTCCACTATATAAGTGTTGTAATGATGGGGGTCCAAACCCTACAATGTGGTTCCTATTCGATGGAAGCTGTCCTCGACCTCGTTCGTCAATGCAAAGACAACAGGATTCTCATTTTCGACCTTCCTCTAGGCGTCCACCGCGGCCTCCTGTGGGGAAACGAATCAGACTCTCTTTCAACTCTTCTTTTCTTCTTGTTGAAGAATCCATGAGCATTAGGCTTGATATAAAAAGCTGTCAGCGCTGTAGGAAATTATTCTAGCGCCGGATTACTAGATTAATGACTAGATGAAGAGCTTGGGCGTTACCCGTTCCCAACCTACGATCCCCTAACTCCGCGTCCTGCTATGAAGGGCTCTCAGAACGCGGTCAAGAAGGACATTGCTGAAGTCGAGATGAGTGCAGAAGATACTGATCGTAAGGAGAGAAGGAAATGGAGATGATCAACCAGAACAGTGGACAAAGACAAAAACCCTTCAATGGCGCGAGATCAGCGCTAGGGTAAAAAACGGTGAAACCATCGAAATTAGATGAGCCTTTCATCAGTTTTGAAGGAATTCGGTCGAAATAAAACAACAATCAAACCATCAGAGAATTGTGGGGACTGTGCAATGTACGTACAATCTCCAAGGACCAGATGATATGCTGTCGACATTTTCGACTAACAAAATGATATCATACCATTTTACCAACATTTTACCAACTAAATGAACTCTCGATGTGGGCCAAACTGATGAAGAAACTAAGTGAGGAAGTTGGGGGGGGGGGGGAAAGAGGGACTCCTGGGAGTGTGAAGCCTGGAAGCTCCTCCATGATAGTGCTCTACCCAACAAATTCTAACGACTTGTAGAGGTTATGTGCCTGGCTGGTCCTGGTCACGACCATGACCAGTTAGGCACTTGCTTTGGCCCTGGTGCAATATGGAGCCAATCTGGAGGTGGCAGCATAAAATGCAAAAACGACAAAGCCTCGGAAATCCGAACCATCAAACCATCATAATCGTCCTTCCTCGAAGTCCACATCGCTATCCCCCACACCATCCGTCGCTGCTAGTAGCTTGACGGTAGAGGATGCATATGAAACCTCCCCGACTCTTCAACATGTTTCAACATGTGACTCCCTTTTTTGGCCACCGTCCACATTATTTTCAATGCGCTGTCCATTGGCGCCTTCTACTGTGCAGACAGTCGACTCCATGAATGAAACAAACGACGTTCAATGGGTGAAAATGGCAATTTCTGACAAAAACATTTTCACTCCTTTTTTTGGAATTCAGAAGGCCTTTTAGCGGAAATGGACCACAGTTATATACTCAATGCTCATGCCCCTACACCATGCAAGGAACCATTTTTGAAAAGCGTCCCACGCGCTGAAAGACCTTCGTTGTGAGTTCCACTTTTGCAGATTAACAGGAGGTTTGGGAGAAATAACAGGCAAGTCACCTACGTCTGCTCTTTCTTAGACAGTCTTACTTCATTCGAACTTCGGGAACATTATGTAACACTGAAGCCCAGAAATGGCTTTCCGAAATTTGGGAGCAGTCTCACAGGCTGGAGTATACCTACAGAAAAGTTAGAGATAGCGAGGCAACGAGGATCGAAACTGAGTTTAGGCAAAATCAGTTCAGTTCTTCGAGGAAATGGACACAAACTTCAAGTTCCCGTGGTGAAGGGCCCATAAGCAAGCTAGTTTGATGTGATGTTTAGGCGTGGTCAATCCCAATCATTGTATAGAAGAATGGATAGATGACCGTGTGGACGTCATTCTATATGAAAGGTTTTTTAATAGTGAAATTTCTGCTGGAAGTTTTATGGTGAGCATTTCTAAAAGATTATTAATGAGTTTATACTGTATGTATATATTCAGGTTCGCAATTCTGAGTTCGGAAGAGATTTTCTCATAAAATGGGCAGATCGAGAGTTCACATTACACGAGGGTTGGAACGGGCTGGACAATGGAGTATTGCATGTAGGAATCGTCCTTTGAGGATTTACTTTGTTTCTTACAATCGGATATGTATGGCCTGTACGAATGACAGTGAAAAATGATCGGAAGTTTTTAAGTTCCGTCTGAACCACTTCTTGGTGTTATGACTTTAGAAAAGATGCCTGCAGTGTTCGAAATGGGTATGGGTAAGACTCACGAGACGGTCGCCTTAATATAAAAAAATATGACTCAGAAATGATTGTGTAAGGACATCGAGGAAAATGTGAAAAACCTCCTACCCAGAAATCAACCTAATGGGGATTAAGCTGTTAGACATTGAGGTTCGTGGACATTAGAAACTTATTCATTTTCCCTACTATGAATTTCTACTATAATATGACTCGCTGTGTATGTCCGTTGCCATGTTGATGTGTTTATTTGTTTGTGTGTTTGTTTGAGTAGCGTATTTATCATGTCCTTCTCTTTGTTTGTTTTTGCGTATGTTCGACCGAGCGTTCATAGTTCCTGTTTCTCTGAACTTGGAGGGTTTAGATTACATAAGGGCTACAAATAGGGTGTTTCAAAGAGGTAAAACGGGTAAAAGGAACTCCAGTAGGGGAGAGCTAAATCAACAAAAGTTTCACCTTTTACTCTGTCAGGTGGAGCCCGAGTTTGGTAGGTAATTTGCAGTGTGACGGCATCGTAGACTATGCGCATTATGGAATTCGGTAACGACTGATAGAGGCTGATAAGAGGTCATGGATGACACGAGCCGCTTTGTCGACCACGCCCTTCATATTGATGGTGAGACGTTCACACTTTGTCGGTATGTGAGGTGTAAAGAGGTAGTATATGGGTGGTGATAGGAAGCGATAAGAAGTAATAAGGGTTAATAAGAGATTAGGGAAGCATTTGGATCTGTTACGCCTTCCGTATTACAAAATTCACACTTTGGCAGGTGATATTGGGTGTCTAACAAACCTGAACTGATTATGAATGCCCGCAGACAGGGAATGAAGTCAAGAGGTAAGGAGCAATAATAAGGAGCGCTGAGATGTGGGAATCTCCTTGTTTTAGCTGATAAAAGTTGATAAGGGACATCGGGAGCAACCTAGGTTCTGACCTTTTTCATACTTACGACGAGGCTTTGACACTTAGGTATGTTTCATGCGATAAGAGGGGATAGTAAAACAGTTCGACGAAAAGTGAGTGACAAGCGTAGTGATAAGGAATGAGAAAACTTAGTAAAGGCTATTGCTTGCGATTAAACCACGACCTCTAAGCATCAGGGTTTGAGATCAAATAATTACAATCTACCATTAAATTCCAAGTTCTCTCATCTTAAAACCTCGGCATTTATGTTGTACTTGAAATCGTTAATTTTGCTTCTGCCTCGAGGTTGTTAGGTGGAATCTTTATTCTGGCCAACGTTTCGACGGACTCGTCGTTTTCGTTTCGACGGGCACGAAACTGAACTACTAGCACTACGAAATTCGCTACCAATGTACTAACCGTGTAGCGTAGTGCTACACTTCGCGGTGGAAGTGAGACCTTTGAAAACGACGAGTCCGTCGAAACGTTGGCCAGAATAAAGATTTCCACCCAACAGCCTCAAGGCAGAAGCAAAATTGACAATTTTAATTACAATCTTTCCTGAATCAGTTGTATCACAAATTCTTCAACCACGAGCACTCAGGGAATTTAGACCAACGCTTTATACGTAGGTTGCCTTTTATATTTCGGGATTTGAGAACAGGAACAAATACTATTTATTGAAAGTCGCTTAACTGCCTTTCAAAATTCTCCACATTAAGATCTATACACTTTTGCATGGGCTCGAACCAATTTTCGAAGCACTTTTGCCACTCTGATTAAGGTAAGTCGAAAACATGGATTCTGAACGCATCAACGACTTCTTCAAGTGTCGAAAACGTTGTCCTCTCATTTTATTTTTTATACGAGAATAAAAAGAAGTCATTCGGTGCCAACTAAGACAATATGGCTCATCACATCGATGTTGAGTGCTCAAAAATGCAGTTGTTTGAGCCGATGTGTGAGAGCTCGCATTGTCGCGGTGTGGGATCCAACGAAAACATTTTTTTTTACGGTCAAATGTTTATGCGATATTGAATATGTGCTTGTCCCACTAATGCCTAAGGTTGTCCCAATCTCACGATAGGTCAAATGACGGTCTTGCAGTATTAGTTTGTGCACAGTATCAACGGCTTCCGGAACAACTACTGATTTTGGACGACCTCCATGAAATTCGTCTTCGAGTGAACTTCGACCTCGGGTGCACTCACTATACCATCGATAAACACTGGCCCTGGATGGAGCTTCATCACCATAAATTGAACTAAGTTCATCCATGCATTGCTGCTGAGTTAGCCCACGTCGAAAGTTGAGGGAAATAATCGCGCGAAAATGCCCACGGTTCAACTCCATACATCGACCTAGACAAAATCTTATAATTTAGTGTAAACAACACAAATCGCGCTCAAATTTCGCAACGGAACCTCAAAATAGTCAAACTTTACGATAGTGGTGTCAGTTGCTAGATTGCTATACTAGTGTTTCCAAATTCCGAATTGTAAAAGGCAGCCCTCGTATCCGTAAATATGTTGAAGATCATGGATAATGGCTTCTGACTATGGTGCTATCGTTAAGCGATAATATAAGTAAGTACCATTAAAGACACGCTGACAGAAGTAGTAGTTGCTTTCACAGTAACTTCCGTGGGAATATCTTAAAGAGAGTGGAGGTGGTGTAGTGGTAAGTGGCGCACTATATCACACACACGGTCATGGGTTCAAATCCTGGATCGATATCCGCCTTGGCCGACCAAGCCTTCCATTCCTTCAGGGTCGGTTAATTGGTACCTGACTCGTTTAGGAGGACAAAAGCACTAACTTGTACATCAGCTGGTCACCGCACGTCATTGTATTGGCCACTTACGCATTCAATACGCCAGTACGATTCTGAATTGAAGTTGAATGGGTGGGCGCATCCCTCAGACAAAATTGTATTACGCCCCAGGACTTTATCCAAGACTTTTAACCACTAAAGGTTTCGCTGACTAATCATATGGATATTTGCAGAGAAGTCGTTGCCAAGTAAACTTAATGAGAGAAGGATTAAGCCATAACTAGATGATTACTGCTCAGATTAAGAGCAACAAGTTTGTACTCCGTAATCGTAGGCGTATACATAGAAGCGCACAGAATGTCCGTTGCAAAGCCCTGTTTTTGCTCAAGGCGCAGTTCACGATAAAAATGGTTTCTTAGATTTCCCCTCAGGATTACCCTCGTACGCAACGGCACAAGTTGTACAGCTCGTCCAAAGCACCCCTACTTCTTCGTTTTTCTGGCGTCATTATCGTCCAGCCTCCTTTCTAACGATTTTTTCGAAGCCTTACCACTTTGGAAACACCGATTCGCGCACGTTCTTCGCCTCCATCGCGTCATATTCCAACTTCTCTTTCGGTTTTCGTCTGGATAACCAAATATTATCGTAAACAAAGCTCCCCTGCTTTAGAGCCCTGTGTCAAACTGTAGTGCTCAAAGTTTCCAGGCATATCCCTTTAAATGGTTAGTAATCAGAATCCATTACTTATTCTGAAAGCAAAATGGAAGGTCAGGCGAGCATTCTGACTTCTTCAGAGGAAGGAGTTGACCCCTTATAAGCAAGGCGATCAGACGAGTTACTTCATGGATTCATATAAACTGAAAAACCTTACGTTGTCTCCGAAATAGTAATTGTTTCAGCTCCACGTCTTGGATACGCTCATTCCTGACGCTATACAGGAGAGGAAGAATTGCCATGATATATGGTTTAATGCGACCTCGTATGAGACCTATTTGGCAGTTGTATCTTGCGTCAGACAAGCACTTGGAGCCTCACGTTTATGGCCAGGGAAATTACGTTTCTATAGCAAAGCCCATGGATGGGTTCGTGATGGCTTTCTCACCTCAAACAAGTAAAGTGATTGAATACTGAAAAAAGTAGGGTTGAAATTCGTATGAGGTAGCGTACAGAAGCCTCAGTATAGAAGGGGAATCTCATGAATTACAGGTTATTCCTATGAATTATCATCAATTATGATGAGGAATTGTTTTGAGGTGGCACGACGGAGACTTCATGATCCATTTATGGAAAGGTAATAACCTTACGAAAGATGGTCGGGGACCACCATTCACTGAAATGCCAGACCTGAAGTCGTGTGGCAACGGAAGGAACGGCTGGCATTGGAATGAGACAAAACATGTGGATGTTGAGGAAATCAAGTCAGTTTGATTCTTATCGAAAGACAGGGTCTTCAAAGTTGGCAACCATTCTCCCTTTATATGAAGCAGTAACTATATGAAATTTTGCGACAATCGACAGCAGCAATTCATATCAATTTGTAGTGGGTTGAGCTGGTAACTCTTAACTGGCTTCTTTTCTGCAGTAGAACAACCAATTGTTGATAGAGGGCAGAGGTGGTTGGATCCGAATCTCGCCATTATGATATGAAAGGCACAGATAGCGATGGTAACGGAACTCCTCCCCGATCGCGGCATTCTCCCTTGCGACATGTGGCAAATGTCACTGCAATTACCGTACTCACCCCGCCTCCTCGCCAATTGTCGCGACCCCGGTCCCTATGGCTGAACTGCATCGGCGGCGGGACCCAAGGTCACGCCAGAATGTGGGTATTATTAGGGCCCACACTCCCTCTGGAGGGGTTTGTCGCACCTGAATGCCCTTTGGCCTGCCACTGGGTGTATCACGGGCCCTAATCCCCTCCCGGCACAACTGAAGACAACAAAGAGATATGATGCAATCTTATGACCAAAATATTCCGCGCTGAAACGCGTAGTGATGGACTACACTATTATACTGATACGTTTATGATAATAAACTTATTACGAAAACTGTTGTGCAATACATAGAAATACTATACAAAAAGGATGATGCAATAAAAAGAGAAACAAAGGGGAGAGAAGAGAAATGGTCAGCATCTGAAGTCAAAACACAAGCAAAAGGAGGTACCGGTAGAATGGCGTGTCGATGGTATAACTCCAGCTGGTGGCATTGTTGTTCCTTGGCTCGGCTGAAGTTGACACGACTGGATATCCTGGCACCGCTGACGACGACTGAAGTTGGCGCAGAAGCGGGGAATCCACAACCGGCTGACGAGCTGCTGGACTGACGGGAAGAATGATGAAATACTGCCAGCGCGGCGGGGTCAATAGCTTTCCCGCGCTTCCGGAAGCTTCTGCCATTTAAACGTGTTGCGTCGCGGTTCAGCATTGGAGCACGGTATTCTCCGGCGGGGCTCACGGTCGCACGTAAGTCGCGACACTCCGGGGCCAGACAAATTGCGACTGCTGGAGCGGCGATGGAACGGCTGACGACGTGCGACAATGCGTGTGGCGGCTGATGACGACTAGCTTCTGCCTGACTGAGAGCTGACTAAGAGAGGAGAGAAAGAGAGAAACAAATATATAATACATACACACAAATATATATATAGTATGGAGATCGAGTAAATATATTAGGTAGATATGGATGTGAGCTTCACGAGTAAAGTAGGTAGATGAAAAACCGGTAAGAACTGAGGATATGAAAAGAAGTTACATAGTAAATGAGCGAAATACAAAAATTAAATACAATAAAACAAGTGCAAATTGATCACAACTGACTGCATATACGGCGTTGGTGTCGGATGGAATTGGACACGACTGACGATATCGGCGTTGACTGTGGTTGTACGATCGTGGCTCGACTGACGATTGGCGGCAATGACTGATATTAACTTTGACGTATTAACGGCTTGAAGGAAATTTTCCTACGAGGCGTCCTTCACGCCAAGGGTCATTACAAGTGCGAGGGAGTGATACTAAACCTCGCTGAGCCAATTCGGCAGGGGGGGTGATGTTATTCCCACGAAGGTATGGCGCTTAGAACGGCGATCTCTCAACGCCGGGGTATGATCTTAACCCAATCCCCACTACGGGTCGATGCAGAAAGTTGTGTTGATGTCGGCGGCAAGAACTGACGTTGGCGAGAACTGAAGTCGGCACGGCTGATGTCGAGGCGCTGATGTCGATGACCAGCATCGGCAACAGCTTACGTCGTGGCGCTGATTCCGATGACCAGCATCGGCAACAGCTTACGTCGTGGCGCTGATTCCGATGACCAGCATAGGTAAGCGCTGAAGTCGTGGCGTCGGTGCTGACGTACTAACGGCAAGAACTGACGACGATTGGGCTGACGGCGACTGAGGGTGAAGGGACTGACGGCAACGGGGATTGTGGACGGCGGGAACTGACGATAACGGGACTGAGGGAAGGTACTGACGGTGATGTGCTGCTGACGGCTGACGTAACAGAGACTAGCTCTGCGATCTTCGGCGGTAGTAGTCCAGATATAGCTCGTACATGTCGTTGAAGAAGGCATCGTAGTCCATGTCGAAGTCACGTTCCAAATAAAGGCTTCTGGGGCAAACTGCGGGATGATGATATTTTGATCCACAGAATCGGCACTTGGTTTCACGGCGGCAATAACCTGGAGCATGGAGGTAGAGACAGACGAGACATCTGCCTTCGTTGACGGCTCTCAATGCTCGGTCGCTGAGCTCGATGACGACATTGCAGTCTGCTGAATAGTGGTTCTGCTGACGACAGAAGCAACATCTCATGGGGCGACGTTCAACGGGCACGGACTGACGACTTCCAGAGGGACTGGGGGACAGCTGACGTCGATGTGCAAGCACGGATCGACGACTGCCAACAGAACTGGGAGACGAGGTGCGGCGATGTTCGGGCGCGTACTGACGACTCTCAGACAAACTGGGCGACGGCTGACGGCGGTGTTGTGGCGCGTACTGACGGCTTCCAGAAGGTCCAGGAGACGGCTGACGGCGATGTTCCGGCACAAGCTGACGACTTCCCGAAGGTCCTGGCAACAGCTGACGTTGATGTTGCTCCAATCGAACTGGGGCACGATGTTGTTGTGGGCTTCTTCGCGGACTCCTTTCCAAGCGTTCCGTGTGCTCCGGTGATGGTGTCCGGGCACTAGTCGATGGTACGGGCGTGGGTGACGTTGACGATTTCCAAATCTGCGATAACGTCCGAGCGAGTGGTCTTCTCGGGATTTCACCAGTCTGGGTGGAAGCGGCTGAGGACTTGAACGTGGTCTGGGTTGATGTTGTCACAAACGACGACAAGTTCACTGGTGAAGTGGCAGTGTCTCGAAGTGTTGCGATTTTCAATTTCAGTGGCCAGGGCTGACGACGACGAAGGACCAAAAGCTGAAGAAGACGAAACAGAAGGTCTTACGTGTGTCTGCGTTGTTGAAGCGGTTATCGGACGAGGAGCTTCCGATGACGTTGGCATGCTCGATCGATCCATAATAGCGTAAGCGAGGGTGTTTCAGATACACCGCTTATCTGAAGTGAAAACTTGAAAGAGTGAACAACGCGGATGCACGAAATTACGGTCGTCGAATTGGTAAACGGCGAAGAAACGACTTCAATTGCGGTCGAATGACACGTGGAACACGTCAGCAACATGAAGAGCCTCGATTCAAGGTACACGGGAATGACGCAAGAATATGGATGGTATGGAAGGGCGTCGTGTACTGATGATGGTAAAACTGCTGTGAAGGATGGAATTAAAATGGATAAACAGCAATTGAAAAGAGGCTATCGAAGGAATTAATAAAAAAGTCATAGTGTCAGTTATTGGACTGAACAGTATCTCGTGGTTTGATATAACGGTGAGCGGACTTAGCTGATCTCGTCGGTTGGATACGTGGAGGCGTTGACTTCTCGATGACGGTATCCGACGGCGATTCTGCAGCGCTGAGTTCCAGAGGGTAGAGATGGTTGATCGACCTCTTGATGTGATTGCCGTTAGGCAGACGAATGGTAGCGCTTCTGGGTACGCGGTCATGGTTATAGTTGATGTAGGTGATGACCGCTGGAGTCCACTGTCCACGAGGTAACTGCTTGTCGGCTAACAGGACAACTTCTCCAACGCGTGGTTCACGTGTAGTTGTTCTTCCTTGACGAACGCGAGACGTATGACGTTGGGCGATGGCATTGAGGTAATCCTGAGACCAGATGTTCCAAAAGTGGTCCAAAACTGACAGCGTAGACTGGTGCCATTCGACGAGCTGATGTTGGGATTGCTCGTAGCGAGTCGTATCCGTGAGTTCCAACTGAAGATGGGCTTGTGGTGAGATGAAGTCGATGGGACGCAAGATGGTAGGGGACGATGTTGTGTCCGAAATGGATGCGATTGGTCTTGAGTTGATGATGGCTTCGATCTCACATATAATGGTTTGGAACTGCGGCAATGGGAGTAAAGAGCGTCCGATGGATTTGCGAAACGACGATTTGACAAGTCCAACAAGTCGCTCATAGAATCCTCCTTTCCATGGAGATAGTGGTGTTGTAAACTTCCATTGGATGTGACGGCTGGACGAGTAGTTGGAGATGAGTTCCTGTAGGGTGTTATCTGCTGCACAGAAGGTGGTAGCGTTGTCGCTGAGGATAAGAGTTGGGACTCCTCTTCGCGCGATGAAACGTCGAAGTGCGCATAAGAACTCTTGGGTGGAGTTATCCATCACGATCTCCAAGTGGATAGCTCTAGTTGCCATACAGGTAAACAGGGAAATCCATACTTTGGACGAGGTGGTAGTAATGTCCTTATAGCGTAAAGGTCCAAAGTAGTCCAAAGCGATATTCTGGAAGGGTCTTGGTCGTTGAACTTTCTCCGGTGGAAGACTCGGCATATCTGGGTAACGGTAGGGTAATCCATTGATCTTCTTACAGATGACGCAGAGTCGGAGGACTTTCGAAACGGTACTCTTGATGGCTGGAATGAGGTAGGAGTGTCGAAGAGTAGCGATAGTGGCGTGTATCCCGGAGTGGAATTGGGACAAATGGGTATGTCTGATGATAAGCGTCGTTAAAGGGTGAAATGGAACGAGGAGAATCGCTGACGATGCTGAACTGTATGCGTGTTCCATGCGATGCGGGCAACGAATGAGTCCATCCGCTGAACGATGAGCATTGAAACGGGATAGAGGCATACGACTGAGGATGTTTTCGCACTCGCGGTAATGTTCCTTGATGAGGAGTGCTTCAGCAACGGCGAATTCCGACGCAGTAACATCCTTGGTCAAGTTGAACGGAGTGACATCGAAGCTGCGGAGAGTAGCCTTGATGTTAGTGGCTACATGAGCAATGAATTTTAAGGCGTAGACTGTAGATCGAACTAGTCTAGTGTATCGGCTGACGCTCCGAAATCGAAATGGCGACGTATACTGTGAGATGGTAGACAGTGCGAGTGTTTGGTATTCGTCCTGAACTTCGTTATCGTTCGCTGGTGGTGTTGCGAAGTCTTGAGTTCCGGGCCAACGTGAAGATGGTAGACGGAGGAAGGAAGGTCCTGACCACCAAAAGTGGTGTCTAGCATGGCTAGTAGGGATTCCTCGAGACGCACAGTCGGCCGGATTGTATTGTGATTGAACGTAGTAGAATCGAAGTGGAATATGGGCATCACGAAATTTGTCCACAATGACTCGGATTTCCATTATCCCATTCCTGACAAACGTGCGTAGTGAACGCGTCGAGTGTATCCAATGAAGAACTATCTGCGAATCCGAGAACACATGTACCGCTGAGATCTTAAGGCGGAGTTGTGTATGGACGAAATGAATGAGTCGCAGACTGATGAGGGTGGCAAGTAGTTCCATCCGTGGCATGGTGATCGGATTACGTGGTCCAGGCAGGGACTTAGCCATAAGAAGATGGATGGTCGTAGACGAAAGACTACGGCAACGGAGGTAGACACAAGAAGCGTAGAGACGTTTCGAGGCATCTCCAAAGACGCAGAGTTCGTAGTCGACTGGCGAATCGGCTGATGGAACAAGACAACGAGGGACCGATGGAATTGGATGAGCGAGGTCTTCGGCCAATTTCTTCCAACGAGCGATGTCGGCATCTTCAAACGGTTCGTCCCACTGATAGGATTTTATCCACATATCTTGCAGAAAGATCTTAAACGGTGCGAGAAATGGCGATAAAATGCCTAATGGATCAAACGTAGAAGCGTATGCCTTAAGCGCTGTGCGCTTTGAAATAACTTCCTTACGAAGAGTCCTAATGGGGATACGAATGAGATCTTTAGAAATATCCCACTGAAGTCCTAACAAGGAAACTGACGTCGAAAATTGCATACGATCTTGTATATTGATTGCATCGTTAACATAGGAAGAGTTAGATAGAAACTGTCGTAAGTTCATCTTCATGGATGTGAATAAGGCTTTAGAGTCCTGATACTTACGAATTGCTTCTTCCTTGGTGGATGCTCCCAATAGTATGTTGTCGACGTAGGTGTTCTGTTCAATCTCCTTGTTGAGCTGCGAGTCTGGATCTCTCCGTAGATAGTAGAGGATGGAGGCTGCGAGTAGAAACGGTGACGCCGTAATTCCGAACGGGACTCGTGTGAATCGGAATATCCTGATATTGCTCTCTGATGGTGGTGACGACGGGTCCATTAACCATAGGAATCGCGTGGCATCTCTTTGGTTGAGTTGAAGACTGAATTGGAGAAAGGCTTTTTCTACATCGGCTACGAGGAGGATGGGTTTTAGGCGGGATCGAAGAAGGATTCCGACAAGGTCTGGGAGAATAGATGGACCGGGATGGAGGCAATCGTTGAGACTAGGGGCTCCTTGTAGTGGGATGACGCATCGAAGACAACTCTCAGCTTGGTGGTGGTAGAGGACTCCTTGATCACTGCCTGATGAGGGATGTAATAGACTATATGGTTGTCGAAGTGATGTTCGTCGACTTCTTCGATGATTCCTTTGTCCAGGTAATCGTCGATGGTTGAAGCGTAGAGTCTCCAAAGGTCCGGCTTGGTGACGAAGGATCTGTACTGGCTTTCGAGTCGCTTGAGTGCGAGGAGCTTGTTGTCAGCTAGTCTGGGGTGCGATGACTTCCATGGGAATTATACGTACAAGTGTCCATCGATCTCTACCGCAGTATCCTAGAATTGACGTAGGATACGGGAATCTTCTTCTTTGTCGAATGATGGATGAGGATCATCTGCGATACCAATGACGTCTAGATGGTCGAAACGGGAGACGGGATCTGCTTCGTCGGATGATGGGGAAATGGAGTTAATGGAAAACTGTTGCAGGTAAGCCACGAAAAAATTTGGATCCGGAGATGGTCGGACCGAAGCGTGTATTGCAGAGGACTAGACCTGATGGAAGGGTCTGAGGACAATCCGATGTAACGATGTCCCAGAAGTAGTCGATTCCAACAAGGATGTCTGGTGTAACGGCTCGGCTGATGGTAAGAGATTCCAAGCGGATGTTGCATGACTGAAGGAATTGGCGATCTTCTGCGGTGAAGTTGATGGGCGAACATGGGACAGTAAGATGCTCCTTAGTGCGAAGAATGAGTCGGATCTTTCGGCCTTGATTGTCGACAAGGTCCACATCTACCATACCCGATGGCTCTGTGGTGCGTACTGCTCCGAACGTAACAGTGGTAAGCGGAGTGATGTGAGAAACCTGGATATTAAGGCGAGCGACGGCATCCTGC
Organism: Haemonchus contortus; assembly: GCA_000469685.2. Taxonomy (NCBI): domain Eukaryota; kingdom Metazoa; phylum Nematoda; class Chromadorea; order Rhabditida; family Trichostrongylidae; genus Haemonchus; species Haemonchus contortus. The sequence goes on from LS997564.1 coordinate 13,954,112, forward strand.
GAAATGAAGCTTCTTTGTGCACCTGTGTCCAACAGAAGAATCACTGAAGTTGAAGTCTTGGTCTGATGATCGACAGCTAGTGCTTCCACTGTCATGAGACTGGACGAGGTGGAATGGTCCAAGGTGGTGCAAACCTGCGTGTCGGATGGGTCCTTGAGATGTCGAACAAGATCGTCGTATTCTTCGTCTGAGTTGGCTGCGACGTAGACCGGCGAATCTCGACCTGGAGATCTGAAGCGAACCGTATGGTGTTGTGTACGTTCCCTCCTATAAGATCCTCTATGACGCAGAGATGGACTTCTATCATAGGGTCGTCTGGGCGAGTAGGAGCTGGAACGAGACGGTGATCGTGAGTATCTCCTATCATAAGATGGACTTCTTCCATAACTACGTGACGAGCTTCGTGAGACAGAGCGCGATCGATGGGAATGATAACGACTTCCTGGCGAGGGTGATCGGTAATGTCGTCGGGCTGAATGTGAGCAGAGCATGTGATGGTGATTGCCTCTACAAGAGGGGCAATTAGGATAGTCACAGAAGGAGCTGGTGTGTCCGTGACGAAGACATTTCCAACAAAGACGAAAGACGTTAGCGATAATACGACGACTGGTTACAGACATGTAATGATGGCAAGGAGTAGAACGATGGTGAGGCGAGTAGCAGAAACAACACGTCCGTGGATCGTAACGTAGCTCTGGTGTCGGAGATCTGGAGCGAGGAGTGGAAACAGGAGCGATGTTAAACTCCGAAGTAGACTTGGCTGGAAGGTAATCGTCCAGCTTCTCGTATTCTTCAATGACTTCGTTTAGTCCGTCCAGAAGTTCCGGTAGGGTCCATGTCTTACTCGACCGATGTTCCAACTTGTTCACTTCTAGCTGAGTCTCCTTCGGGAACTTCTTACGAATCAACTTCATGAGAGCTAACGACGTAGATGTATCCTCATATCGATTGAGTTGAAGGATAAACGACTGAATCTGACATAGGGTGTCTCGTTGACTTGAAGCTGACGACGACGACGATTGAAGCTGCTCCAACTTATGATGGAATAGGTGGTGAGTATACTGAGGACGATCGTATCTCCTCCGAAGAGCTTCAATGGCTAGGCGATAATTATCCGGCTGAGATGGATCATAGCCTTGGATCATCAACGCTGCACTTCCTTCAAGCGAGTTCGACCAGTAGATGAACTTGGTAGCTGGCGAAAAGGCGTCGTTGTCGTGAACTGCCGTACGGAACCTACTCCAGAAGTCGTGGTACTGAGTGATATCTCCGTCGAAGGTGGGTAACTCAACACGTCGAAGTTGAATCGGCTGCAATAGCGGAGGAACTATCCCCTGTGATGGAGTTGGGGGGCTCGTCTGATTAGGAGAATCCTGATTTCCTTGGGATGGTACTTCGCTGACGGAACGTGGTGAATCCGTTACAGCCAAAGAACCTATAGCTGTAGTCGAGTCCTTCTGAAGTTGTGACAGGAGAGAAGTCTGAGTGTTGAGGGCCGCGATGAGCTGAGCGTCAAATTCCATGATGGTATCCTAAGCTTGATCGAGAAGTTGCTCTCCTTGCTGGTCGATCCAAAACTGATCAGCATCGCGGACGACTTCCTCCTGATCCTGAGCGCGAACAAACAACAACAAGGCTTGATAACGCAATCTAAGAGTTCCTAAGGCCTTCTCGACTCCATTCCTTGCCATAGTGATGGCTTCCTTACGACGTCCGATGGCTCGAAGTTGGATATCCGAAGACGCATCCGTGTCGATCGACGGCAAATAACTAGAGTCCAACGCGGAAATCATCTTAGAAAGCATACTGATGGCCGTAGTTACCTTCGCCTTGTGCGTTTGTAAGGTAGACATGATAGCAAAATGAATAATAGTTAGCAATATTGCAACCTACAAGATAAAATATGATGGAAGTGCCTTTAAAAAGGTAAATCGTGTTGCAATATAGCGATTATGGCGTAAAATACGAAAAAGTCGTAAAATGGTAAACGGCATGATAAGAATGAAGCTGACCATTAAGAAAGGAATGAAGATGATGCAGAGAAAGAGGAAAAAGAAGAGATTGTTGATAATGAAAAAGAGAAATGAGAAGAAGGTACAACGAAAAGGAGAAAGCCGGAGGAGGAATAGGGGGGAAGGGAACCAAAGGCGAGCATTTTAGCACGACACGACTGAAAACTAAAAGGGGGACGCAAAAGGGTGTGAATACAACATGCGGATAATAAGCAAGGACTAATGGTAGGAACGAGCACGGTAAGGTCAACCACGGTCTAGCGCTTACGACTACGCGGCTTGAGTCTACACGGAGACTACCTAAGCTCTTAGTGTTGTTGGCTTAGCTCACTGCGCCGCAATTGGCTCTCCCGGGAGCTCACGTCGCTCTACCGTCCCAATATTATTGGCGGGATCGCACTCCACCAACCAACACCCATGCAACCCAATGCTGCGATAATCGCAGGGCGCGTAAGGATCCTACACTGACTTGCTCACGGTCGACTTCCCACCAGTGCGACCGGTTAAGGTACTGAGGGGACCCCTGCCACTGATCCCGACAGTAGCACTGGACAGGCGTGAGTAGCGATGTTTTAGACCCAGTTGTGGGCAGCATGGCCCGTCCCTCACACAAGACACCTACTTAAAATACGCATGCGGGTCCACAAGTTAACTAAAAAGGCAGTTAACGGCGCACGGAAGCGCTTACGTTTTTGGGAAGGACTGAAGACGTGGGGGTACCCTGATAACCTGAAGGGTGCGACGGAAGGCTCGATCGCAACAGCCAAGGCCGTCTTTCGACGACGTTGACTGCGGCCCGATGCACCAATTCTGTCGCGACCCCGGTCCCTATGGCTGAACTGCATCGGCGGCGGGACCCAAGGTCACGCCAGAATGTGGGTATTATTAGGGCCCACACTCCCTCTGGAGGGGTTTGTCGCACCTGAATGCCCTTTGGCCTGCCACTGGGTGTATCACGGGCCCTAATCCCCTCCCGGCACAACTGAAGACAACAAAGAGATATGATGCAATCTTATGACCAAAATATTCCGCGCTGAAACGCGTAGTGATGGACTACACTATTATACTGATACGTTTATGATAATAAACTTATTACGAAAACTGTTGTGCAATACATAGAAATACTATACAAAAAGGATGATGCAATAAAAAGAGAAACAAAGGGGAGAGAAGAGAAATGGTCAGCATCTGAAGTCAAAACACAAGCAAAAGGAGGTACCGGTAGAATGGCGTGTCGATGGTATAACTCCAGCTGGTGGCATTGTTGTTCCTTGGCTCGGCTGAAGTTGACACGACTGGATATCCTGGCACCGCTGACGACGACTGAAGTTGGCGCAGAAGCGGGGAATCCACAACCGGCTGACGAGCTGCTGGACTGACGGGAAGAATGATGAAATACTGCCAGCGCGGCGGGGTCAATAGCTTTCCCGCGCTTCCGGAAGCTTCTGCCATTTAAACGTGTTGCGTCGCGGTTCAGCATTGGAGCACGGTATTCTCCGGCGGGGCTCACGGTCGCACGTAAGTCGCGACACCAATCGAAAGGACGCAATATTTTTCGATGATTGCCTTTCTCTTTTGTTCTAGCTTTGACCCTTTCTTTTGTTTCTTTTTCGTTTTTGTGTTTCTTTGACTTGATTAATTATAATGACTCCTCCTTTATTAGCGATGATCAAGACCGCATTTGAATTGAAGAGAGCGGCCAGCCAATTCAGATAATTAAAGGACTCCCTACCTCACAAACTGTGCGCTCCAATCTTCCATCGCAATCTTGTGGTATGCGGCGGGTGCGGCTTGCGCGACGCCGCTTTCGGGGTGTAGATTCCGGACCCCGATTCTGGAACATACGTGCGTCCGAGGATGCGCGCGGCGAAGTGTGTGGCAATTCGAACGACCCTGACGCCAAATTTCGGGGCACAAACTCGGAGTAGTTTAGTAGCGTCAGACGATCCTTCTAATCTACTCTACTCTGAATATAGGCCACAGTGCTAGGCATTGAAGTCGTTCAAGTCGTCACGAACTTCGCCGCGCAATTTGCCGCGGCATCCTCGGACGCGCGTAAGTTCCGTCCCCCAGCAATTTCAGGCAGCCGTGATACTGTGGCCAACTGCCTACGCAAATGCACACGACTGCAATCTCGTCAAAACATCCCTTTTTCGTTGCAATTTCACAGGATCCCAAATTGAAATAAGTTTAAGAAGCATTATACTCGTATTCTTTGCTATCAACTCTTTGAAACATTTCAAACCCTTTTGTTAAATTCAACTCAAGATTTCCGTCTTTCAGAGCTGATTTGGCGCGCTATGAGAAAACTAAGGGTCAAATGTATCCTTCGTTCGGGAAGCAAGTATTCTTTCTCACCATGCCGGTTATTGGACAATGCTATCCCGATTGTGAACGATTAACATAGCGCGGATTTTTGATCTCCATGAAATTGTAATTATTTGTGTTACCAAAAATTTCTCATCTGTTGCTCAAGACTTTCTATCACATAAAATGAAACTTCTATGATTTTTAGACACCTAGCATGACCTGACGAAAGCCAACTAATAAAAGCATTCCCTAGTTGTGACTTATACTCCACCCACTACAGCTCCTACAAAGTAATACAATAACACGATTTTTGGGACATCTACTAAATAACTGCAAGCTTTCCAGGATTGATTCCTGTCCGAATGAGGTCAGCCGCACCTTCAAGACTTCTAAAATGGTGAAGTATAAACACACTGACGCGACATTTGATGAAATGTATCATCATACATTCATGAAATTATCACGCGCAAGAATGTCTGAAATCGGTGAAAATGTAGTTCGGGGGACCACCCTCCTCTTCTTGTACCTTCTACCACCGACCATAAGTTTCCCCATCGCGGTTTCTGTACTCCTACCAAGTTTGAACTTTCTAGGTCCATTGGGACAGACTTATGAATTTTCACCCAAACCCCGCCCCTTGTGGACGGAGTCCGGTGTTGCCACCCACCATAGGTGTTCCCATCCTGTCGCCTGTACTCCTACCAAGTTTGAACTTTCTAGGTCCATTGGGACAGACTTATGAATTTTCACCCAAACCCCGCCCCTTGTGGACGGAGTCCGGTGTTGCCACCCACCATAGGTGTTCCCATCCTGTCGCCTGTACTCCTACCAAGTTTGAACTTTCTAGGTCCATGGGGACGGGAGTTATGAATTTCCGCACAAACCCCGCCCCTTGTGGGCGGAGTCTGGTCCTGCCATCCACCATACGTTTAGCCACCATGGCGCCTGTACTCCTACCAAGTTTGAACTTTCTCGGTCCATGGGGACGGGAGTTATGAATTTCCGCACAAACCCCGCCACTTGTGGGCGGAGTCTGGTCCTGCCATCCACCATACGTTTAGCCACCATGGCGCCTGTACTCCTACCAAGTTTGAACTTTCTCGGTCCATGGGGACGGGAGTTATGAATTTCCGCACAAACCCCGCCCCTTGTGGGCGGAGTCTGGTTCTGCCACCCACCATGAGTTTTACCTCCATGACGCCTGTACTCCTACCAAATTTGAACTCTCTACGTCCATGGGAACCGGAATTATGGATTTTCGTATATAAATGTAAGAAGGGATGTGAGCTTCGAGGCACGCTCCGCCCATTGTGGGCGGGCCTCCGCTGACGTCATTTATGCTGGAGACACCCCCGACAATGCTCCTCCTACATCAACTTTTTCCTGCTCTGTTGGCTTTCTCCAAACCGAGTTATAAATGTTTTCATAAAGCATTGCATTTTTGGAGAACGCCCCGCCCATCGGGGGTGGGTCTCCCCAGTTCGATCTAACTTACCAATGCACACCTCAAGCCACCTTTAAACCCCAATTTTGAGGCCGTCTTGTGGCTGAATTTGAAATCATGGTCCTCGGTAGGGCTCATTTCGAGGCACGCCACGCCCACTGTGGGCGGGGCTCCGCCAAGCTGATGTGTGTTTTATACTTCTCGAGACCCGGCCCACCCATTCCACACTTGACCCGGTCTCTCCAGGCAGATCTAAAGGAGCTAAGGAATTTCGTGACAGACATACAGACAGACAGACAGACAGACAGACAGACAGACAGACAGACGGACAGACAGACAGACAGACAGACAGACTAAGCGCTTTATAGTAAGTAGGATGGCGCCCAGTGTTACAGAAATGGGATGCTCTCCCAAACTACATTTCCACCCCACACAAGAGGCGAAAACGCGGTGCGCCTCGGAAATCTTGACCAAATTGGGTCAATTGAACGTTCTACCGTCTACGTGAGGGAGCTTAATCTTGCCTCGTGGATATTTTGATTGCGAAACCAGGGAGTTGAACAGATTATATTCCGTTTGATCAACACCATGAATGTCAGGGCAATATTCCTATTTAAAGCCGATGGTGAAGTGATATTTGTTCGGAATTCTAATCTTATGGATCTCCAACAAACTGCAATGTGAATTCTTTCGATGCCGACGTTGTATTCGAATGCCCGCGCGCGTGAGAAATATATCAAACCATAAAGCCCTTACTCGGGTCAAACGTGTATATCTCAATGTTGCAGTGAGCTACGCCGCGCGCGACGTGAGCGGCGTGACGTCGTTGTATCGACATAGTATCGGACATTCCCCTAAATGCTTAAAGTTCGGAAGCCGATCATATTAGATAGTAATCCTTACTTTATATAAAGCGTTCGCGTCTGTCTGTCCGTCCGTCTGTCCGTCTGTCTGTCTGTCTGTTCGTACGGAAATTCATAACTCCTCTCTCCGTGGACCTAGGACGTTCAAATTTGGTAGGAGCATAGGCGGCAGGATGGGAACACGTATGGTGGATGGCAGGATCGGACCCCACCCACAGGGGGCGGGGTTTGTGCGAACAAAATGTTTCAGCGGAAAATCATAACTCCTGTCCCCGTGGACCTAGGACGTTCAAATTTGGTAGCAGCACAGGCGGCAGGATGGGAACACGTATGGTGGATGGCAAGACCGGACCCCACCCACAGGGGGCGGGGTTTGAGCGAACAAAATGTTTCAGCGGAAAATCATAACTCCTGTTCCCGTGGACCTAGGACGTTCAAACTTGGTAAGAGCACAAGTTGCGGGATGGGCACACATATGGTGGGGGCAGGACTGGACTCCGCCCATAGGAGGCGAGGTTTGTGCGAACGAAATGTTTCAGTGGAAAACAATGAATCCCTGTCTCAGTAGGCCTAGAAAATTCGAATTCGGTAAGAGTACCCGAGGCAGTGTGGGAACATAGTGGTGGGTGGCAGGGTGGGGCCACAGAGTGCGAGGTTGGCGCCAAAATTGACATTTTGGCCCTAGGGCGTTCAAACTTGGCAGTAAGACGTCAGGATGGGAACACTTATGGTGGATAGTAGGACCGGACTCCGCCCATTGGGGGGCGGAGTCTGTGCGAAATAAATGTCTGTGCGAAAATCCATAACTTCCGATCCCATGGACTTGGAGAGCAAAATCAACAGGAGTAGAGGGGGCAAGATGGGAACACTGACGATAGAGGAGGCCATAGAGAACAAGATCCAATCACCAGTCGAATCCCAGCGCCTTTGTTGTTTACGATTTAGCTTTGATTCTTTGATATGTTTCATTCGACAAGACGGGTAAGTGCACTGACAGGGACCGATTGTGAATTTTGGTTCTTTTCTTGCTTACGACCGCTACCCACCGAAGTTTGCGATTGAGTGAAGGATCACGACTTCTCTCTGCTTTGATATCATTCATGGCATAACTTATCCGACCGCTAACAATCTGGGATTCTCATTTAATGATGTATAGAGGAAAGGAGCTGCATTCATAAAGACATTTGATAATGGTATTATTATGACTCGACAACATTTGTGAGTACCATTCACGGCACTGAGTGCCTAACACTTAGATCTTCAATGGGTCATTATTTTTAACATCAACAGCGACAGATCGAGTCAGACAGATTCTAATCAATGGTATAGGCATCGGCACATTTTGAATGTCGTTTGCATGCCCTATTGTTCCTCTATCGAGCTTCATCTTCCGAAAAGCATCATTCAGTGTTACCAGCAAAGGAGTGTGCTGTTTGCCGTTTATCACAACTCTATCATAAGAAGGAGGGGCGCCCGGCGTAGGCCGGGCGTACGACTGTCTCTTTATATAGAGCGGTAATTTTGTGTGTCTGTTTGTATGCCCGTTTGTGCGTCCTTCCTCACGTAGGCGCAACGAAGAGTGCGAATGTCAAGTGAGCGTGGTGAGTAAACAGTTATCAAATGGGAAGTGAACCGATACTATTCATATTGGTTATCTAACAAGTCGTAGGTAAGCGGTAGTGGGCATGAGGTGCGCGCATTAGCGTGCGTAGCCCAACTGTCCTTTAAGACTCTTTGATACATATGTTTCATTCGACAAGACAGGTACGTGCTCTTAACTCTTTCTGTGCAAACTGTCGTGTCAAGTGTGTCGTGCAAACTATGAAAAAGCCTTCGGTGGGTCACTCAGATTCCGCTTTATTCAGACACCAGTCGGGCCGCCCAGCTAACGCCGGGCGTCCCTCCTTCTAATGGGTTCGCCCGGCTACGCCGGGCGCTCCTCCTTCCTCTGAAAAATTTGCTATGCGCAAATAACGCTTCGGATTCTACTTTTTCATTGAAAGCTGTACACCCTCAGTATTAGCTTCAAATTGTGAGCGATTTTTTCTGTAAGCCATCTTCGCTGTGTCCGAATAGAACATCGCATTATATCACAAAGGCGATTATTTAGAGAAAAAATTATTCAGACACTTCATCGCGGCTGAGTCTACTATGTTAGCTACCATCAATGTTCCCAGCCAACTCCTTGTGCCTTCAAGCTTCAACGGTCTGGGTCCGAACTAACAGTATTTATTCTCGCCCAGTCCTTCGGGGCGGAGTTTGGTTTTGCAACCTATCATCAGTGTTCCTATCCTGCCTCCTGTATTCCTACTAAGTTTGACCGCTCTAGGCCCATTTTGACATATCTCTGTAAGCCCTGCACCCTTGAGGAAATATGATTTTCCGCTCAAACCCCCCCCTCCATTGTGCGCAGAGTCCGGTCCTGCCACCCATCATAAGTGTTTCCATCCTGCCATCTGTACTCCAACCAAATTTGAACGCTCTAGGTTCAAGTTAAAGTTTCTCACACAAACCCCGCCCCTTGTGGGCGGAGTCCGGTCCTGCCACCCACCATAAGTGTTTCACCCTGCCGCCTGGCCTGTACTCCTACCAAATTTGAACGCTCTAGGTCCAAGTTTAAATTTTCCCGAAAACCCCGCCCCCTGTGGGCGGAGTCCGGTCCTGCCACCCACCATAAGTGTTTCCACACTGCCGCCTGTAGTCCCACCAAATTTGAACGCTCTAGGCCCAAGTTTAAGTTTTTCACACAAACCCCGTTCCTTGTGGGCGGAGTCCGGTCCTGCCACACACCATAAGTGTTTCCACCCTGCCGCCTGTATTCCTACCAAATTTGAACGCTCTAGGCCCAAGTTTAAGTTTTTCACACAAACCCCGCCCCTTGTGGGCGGAGTCCGGTCCTGCCACCCACCATAGGTGTTTCCATCCTGCCGCCTGTATTCCCACCAAATTTGAGCGCTCTAGGCCCAAGTTTAAGTTTTTACACAAACCCCGCCCCTTGTGGGCGGAGTCCGGTCCTGCCACCCACCATTAGTGTTCCCATCCTGCCGCCTGTATTCCTACCAAATTTGAACGCTCTAGGCCCAAGTTTAAGTTTTTTGCACAAACCCCGCCCCTTGTGGGCGGAGTCCGGTCCTGCCACCCACCATTAGTGTTCCCATCCTGCCCCCCTTACACCTACCAAACTTGAACTCTCTAGGTCGACGGGGACGGAAGTTATGACTTTCCGCTCAAACATTTATTTCGCAAAAACCGCGCCCCCTTGTGGGCGGAGCCCGGTCCTGCCACCCACCATTAGTGTTCCCATCCTGCCCCCCTTACACCTACCAAATTCGAACTCTCTAAGTCGACGGGGACAGAAGTTATGACTTTCCGCTCAAACATTTATTTCGCACAAACCCCGCCCCCTGTGGGCGGAGTCCGGCCCCACCACCCACCATTAGTGTTCCCATCCTGCCCCCCTTACACGTACCAAATTTGAACTCTCTAGGTCGACGGGAACCGGAGTTATGAATTTCCGGTCAAACACACACACACACACACACACACACACACACACACACACACACACACACACACACACACACACACACACACACACACACCCACACACACACACACACACACACACACACACACACACACACACACACACACACACACACACACACACCACACACACACACACACACACACACACACACACACACACACACAGACAAACCAACAGACACACCTAGCGCGTTATATATAGTAGGATATTCACAAGAAAGCAATGCCTGGTTGTTCTTTTCCAAAATTGTTCATTTCGGCTAGTATCGGTTGTACAAAATGCAGTTCGTAGGTGTAGCGAATGTTATGTGGCCATTAGTTGAAAAACCCTACCCAACCGCCGTGCTGACATCCGAGGGCCGCAAGCAAACATCCAGATGGTGGTATTCCTCAAAATATAATGGACTAGCATCACTTTCCAATTCAATCCCTTGAAATATTTATTGCTGGTCTTTCTCAACGAGCAGGTCATCTCCAGTATTCCAAAATGATAGCCAACGTTCACCACATTGGCCTTTCTCTTCTTTTCCCAATCTAACGTCCATCTGCCCGAGAAATCCATACCATCCTCTTCGTGGTATGAATGCATGATCATTCACAATGCATTGTAGCCGCTCTCAGGTACTTTCGGGGAACGATTTCAAAAGCACCTCGATTTCAGCAGTCAGATGTTCGATTGAATACCCCTCGAAAAGTAGTGTCAAAGTAACAGTGAAAGTAGACGGAAGAGAACCTCGAACGGTGTCGAACTAGCAAATGGAAACATTCGGATGTTGGACACACGAGTACAGACATGGAGATACCGAAGCAGACAACGAATTGGGCAAACAGACTCGTACATACATATTTAGGGACACATATTCGAGTCTCTCTGCCTCGCTCTCTATCTGCGATGTATCCTTTTCAGAATGTCTGTTTATAAAATACCGAGAATAACCGGAACATGGTCTCTAGAAGATTGGAGAAACCATAGGCAAAGAATTCTCATGACCATAATAAAACTGCCAAATCGACTTTACTTTGGTTCACACAGAAAGTCCTTTGACTCTCTTGCTCCGATCTAAATTCTTGTAAGAAATTTGATCGGTATCCAGGTGTTAGGGGAAATACGCGCCAAGGCCGTCGAAGCTCTATTGGTACATGAATTTCTGAAGTTTCGTGAGAATTCAAGTGCCGGAGACTATGTGTAGAGCAAGAGCAATAGTGGTGAAAATCTTGAAACGTTACCTCATTGTCGCCGCCGTTGCCACTAACATAGCCATACTTCTTGAAATACAACCGTTCACTTCAGGAATTGGCTGTACTGCTCCAAAGTACAAGCCAAACGGAACCACTGCTCCAACCAGTAAACAAAAAAATAACTAAATAATCGGAATGCATAAAAAAACTCGCAAGGGCAAGTGAGACCAGCAAACGCCGTATATTTCGGCTGTCGATTTTCGTCGTCACTGGAATGATACTAATAGTGAAACGTCCACCCTGATGCTCGAGAAGAAATTTTTCATGAAGAATTAGTTTGACCCGGAGACCACGGAAAGAATTAGTGAGTCAGCACGCGCGTAGGTAAGAGAGGTTCGTATGCCGTAAGTAGGTGAGCGGTCAATAATCAATCAACCCCTTCACGTCTTGCCACCCTACCCCCCAGAGAGCCTTGAGATCAAAAAATCAATTAATGAATATTCATTGAATCTCAAAATAAGCGTTTAATTTCACCTTTTCCTGCTGGTTCTGAGGATTCCTTTTGCTGAAACTGTCAGGTGGGTCAGTGCTCAATAGGTCCGAATAGTATGAAGCTCAGTTCCCATAAAATGACTTAAGTGGCATGCTAGGCTCGTCCAAAGATGTCAACAGCTCCCTCTTGTTACTGCTACCTACGTATGAAGTTGTTTCTCGTGCAATGAATAGCTAGCTAGCTGTCCGTAGATAGCTGCCCAGAAGCCCGGGACGGCTGTTTTCATTGGCACGTTGAGAGTAACAATGATCGCGGAGTGAACTCTTTTGAGGTCATCAGGAATGGCGAGAAGGTTTGGGTCATAGGGCAGACACTAATTCTGACAGCTCTTCACAACGTGGCCGTGTGGCGCAGTGGATAACGTGTCTACCTACGGAGTAGAAGATTGCAGGTTCGAATCCTGCCGTAGCCGGAATGCTTTTGCAAATGACCTTCAATACACTTTTTTAATCTAGCGAAGTGGTAGTGATGGTCAATCAACAATAAACTTGCGACCGCGTGGACGGAGGAGTTTGGTTTAGAGCAGATTCTCCTGAAGTTCTCCATTCACGGATTATTACGAAGGGTAATGTTGGCTCTGACGGTCGATTTGAAAGGACACAGGAGAGGAGTCTCATGACTCAACTCCAAAAACGGTATGTGGCGATGTACATCCACTGAATATCGGTTTAAATGAGGATCTTCTACCTTCTAGTTATATATGAGAGCTTGTTCATGGAACATGTGTTGCTTTGAAGTGCACTACAAATTCTTGAAACATTGAATAGCTATTTCTAGCAGTACTGTAATTCTCAAGGCCGCAATCATGCTCGGTGATGGCGAAAAACTGATGGCAACGTTTAGCGCAGTCGCCAAACGGAAAGCGGTTACGTACAGTAGAAGGCCGGTCATAAGGGTGCCTCTCTAGAGAAAACGAAGAGAGCTATTGAGTGGCAAAGACTTTTTTGGCGTTGCCGTTGCGGCGCTCACCGCGTCGCAGCGTCGCAAGTATGACCGCAGCCAAGCGAGGCATGTACGGGTAACGGAACTTCTCCCCTATCGCGGCATTCTCCCTTGCGGCATGCGGCAAATTTCACTGCAATTACCGTACCCCGCCAATCGATAGGACGCGAAATTTTTCCTTGTCTGGCTTGCTTTTTCACTGGATTTTATCGTTTTTTCTTATGTTTCCTTTTAGTTTTCATGTTTATTAGACTTGATTAATTAAAATAACTGCTCCTATATAAAAGACGATCAGGATCGCATTGGAACTGAAGAGAGCGGCCGGCCAATTCAAATGTTTAAAGGACTCCCCACCTCACAAATTGCGCGCTCCAATCTTCCATCGCAATCCTGCGATAAGCGGCGGGTGCGGTATGTGCGACGCCGTGTTAGGGGAGAAGTTCCCGGACCCAGGCATGTACGACTTCTCGACAGTTCTCTGAAACTCAGTTTATTTAGTACAAAAGTTAGGAGACTAACCATAAGTGGAGCCACTGATTCGTCCTGTTAAGAACTTGCTCAGACATGACTTCTCGCGCCATGACAGGTTCATGGGATAAAATCGTTTCATTCCCACTAACCTCCTCAGACAGCAGTCATTCCGTTTTCTTGTCTGATGGCTTGAGGTGAGTGCAATATATCGAGTCCATTTCATTCTTTCCTCTCCCCTCTAGAACTGTTGTTGATCTGCTTTCCTTTTCGATTGGTAACATAAATATATCGATGTCATGGCCAGAGGAGGAGTCCAAGAGGCTGGGCGTAGTATTTTAATCTAGAGCCGGTGTTGTGGTTCACAGTAGCAACAAACACAGCTCACACTTCGTGGGTACTGACCCATTTGATTGTAAGGTAGAGTGGAGTTCGAATCGTAGTTATGTTCAGGTTGTAGGCGGAACAGATGGGGAGGTGCTAATTGGTGGAAAGTCACCCACAACCTATGTTGCGCTGCGTGCATCGCGCTCATATCCACTTCAGTACTGAAACCCATCGTCTTCCCTCACCTTTGTAATGGAACAAAATACAGTGCCCGGAGGGAACTAATGGAGGGATTGCCAGTGAAAATGTAGTTGGGAGGAGGCACTGCTCCTTCCCAACATTGAGCCCTTGAGCACAAAGAAGGGTTAGCTGACCTTGCAAGCCCATTAGGGTGCTTAGCAATTTTTCTTAGCCGAGAAAATAGTATAGTTTTTCTTTAGCTCTTTTTCTTTAGCTTTTTTTTGCTCTTTCTTTAGCTTGGGTAGACATATGAAGCCATCTGATGCCTAGGTCAGTCCCTTATTCACCTTTGCCAATTTACTGATCACGCCATCGGTGCTCTCACCTTTGCCAATTTACTGATCACGCCATCGGTGCTCTCTAGGTCACCAGGAAATACCCAGCACTTGGAACCACAACTTTTAAATTTATGGGTTTCATCCAATAGGAGTTTCCTGCGTACCTTATCACGCGTGTGGTTCGGGAACCGTATCCTGGGCTAATACCCGTCCAGGCCAATTAGACCTTTCATCCTTTGTGAGTAGCTTGAAGGCACACTTCACGATAATTTTGGGTAATCCAGATTATGATGAAAAATGGAAGACAAGATCGAAAATAGTGCGATGAAGGCGAAGAAACTGCGTGAATAGGTGTTTCCGAAGTGGAAAAAGGTTTCCAAAAACCGTTAGAAAGGGGTCGAGACGAGAATGAGATCAGAAAAATGAAGAAGCAAAAAAGATCCTTAGTAACAGCAAAAGTAGCTCACCTTCTCCAGCCTCTAGGAGTGAGAAATTAAATAAAGGATCGTGGCAGCAAAAAGAATAACAAGGGGAAAAAGAATTGGGAAAAACATCGCCTCATCACTCGGCGATCAGCTGATTGTGTGTGGGTCCTAGAACGAGTAGTTGCAATATGTGTTGTCTCGACACTCGTCTGTGACATCGATCGAGGGGCGGAAAAGCGGGCTTTCCCACCCCTCGAATTATCGTGAACTGTGCCTTTAATTGATACTCGACTCGTTGGAGAAAAATTGAATTGTTGAGTATAGTATAGACTCCATGCTCAGAAGGCCACTATGACTCTGAATATGAACTGAATGCCTGCGTAACTAAAAGCCAAAACTTTATCGCGAGTTTCTGCTTTTGAATGATATTTGGTATTTAATGGATACTTCTCACTCAAGGAATTCCCTGGCACGATTCCAGATGATGCATGCATGTGCTAATACGTGCCGTATCAAATTGAAGCGGCGTGATGCGTCAAGGACCATCAAGTTCTGGTCCAAAGTGGTCGTTTGCGTCACAACCGTTGCTTTTATCGCTCTTTACATCGTACCAGCAGGATCTCATCAAAATTCCTTTCTGGTTAGGTTCAGCTTGTATTTCAGTCATGTTCACTGCCCATAATCCCAAATAGACTAACCGCGGGTGCCCATTCGCAATAAACTTCGAGACTATCTTTCTTCAGTAAAAGGGAAAGTCACCATCTGGTCGAGCAATCGACCTCTTTGACCGAAATACTTCACTATCTTTTTTAGAAGTTTTTCAAGGTGGGCCCAAAGAATCATCACCTGTGCTACGTTATTACTTCTATAGAAGAGTCAAATGAGGACACATAAGGGAGTGGGAGGGGGGGGGGGGGGGGGGGGAGGAAGCTCCTCTGATGAAGGCGAACACGCCAACTTGCATTCTTTGGAATTTCTTGAGTTATTTCAGAGGAAGAGTGAAGGGGACGGTTAAGTGATGTTAAGGGAATATGAGGAAAATTTTGAGGTAGTCCTAAACTAGCCTGGGCAAGCATGGGAAGCCCCTTTCAAAGGAAGCCCCTTTCAAAGCCGGCATCTCTGACATGTGCCTGTGAATCGAAAGTCTAATAAAGTTTTATCGATTATGGCGACTTCCATTGCCCGATGTCGTTCTTTTCTTACAGCACAGTGACAAGAGATTTTGGCAAAGAACCTCTAGTTTTGTCATTGATTCGCTTTGCTGATGATTTTTGCTGCGAGTGGGCTCTCTATCGGGCAGCCTGACAACCTGGGCCTGAGAGAAGGCGGGGGGGGGGGACGGTCCGAACGTGCGTCCGAGGGTGCGCGGCAAATTGCGCGGCGAAGTTCGTAACGATTTGTGCTACTGCGGCGCCAAATTTCGGGGCACAAACTCGAAGTAGTGTAGTTTAGTAGGGTCAGATGATCCTCCTACTCCACTCTATTTCAAATTTGGGCCCCAATGATAGGCAGCAAAGTCGTTCAAGTCATTACGAACTTTGCCGCGCAATTCGCTTCGCGCATCCTCGAACGCGCGTTCGTACACATACCCGGGAGAAGGGTCGTAGGAACGGTTTTGTATAATTGAGCCGCTGCACACGGCTGTCGCGGATCATTTGCCTCGTTATAACAGTTCTAGCGTTCTTTATACAGCTCAATCGCTACGCGATTATTGCTACCTTCCTCCGCGCGCGGCGTCTCTCCCGCGGCGACGCGACAATTTCGTTCGTACTGCACCACACCCCCTGAGCCTTCCACTGGTACGATAAGCTTTACTGCAACTCTGGCATCTGGCATGAAATAGTTGTGGCTTGGCAGAACGCGAATACTTGAGTATCATGAATGCAATAGAAAGCCTCAAAGGCACAGTTCACGATAATTTCGGTTCATCCAGGTCATGACGAAAAACAACAAGAAGGTGGAAAATAAAGCGATGAAGGCGAAGGAACTGCGCGAATCAGTGTTCCCAGAAAAGAAAAAAGCTTCGAAGAATCGTTAGAAACTGGGCTGGACGAGAGTGAAACCAGAAAATTGAAGAAGAATTGGGCGTGTGGACGAGTTATACAATGGGTGTCATTACGTACCTGGGGGTTCTGGAGCGAATAGCTGACTACACTAAGCAAAAGTGGAGAGTTGTCTACCTCGCAAACCGCGTCGAATGGATGGCGCGATGGGAGAGGTCGCTCCAAACGACTGCCTCCCAGTAGAAGGGGTGTTTGGACGTAATGTGTCGCGATGTATACAAGGTGTCATTGCCTACGTGTGGATCCTGGTGCAAATAGCTGACTACACTAAGCGAAAATGTCTTTTAATTACTCGTGAGCATAAGCCAACAAAAACACTATTAACAACCAAAATAGCCCATTTTCTTGAGGTAGAAATTTGGATAAAGGACTACAGTCGTAAAAAGAATGACAGAGAATAATAGAATAGGAGAAAAAAATCGCCTCATCAGTCGGCGATCAGCTGATTGCGTGCTAAATGTGTGGGTCCTAGCGCGCATATTGCAATTTTATCGCTTCGGCACTCCTCTGACAAATTATCGACTAGTGGGCGTGGCATTCCACCGGTCCTGTAATGGGACTCCTATCATGCCCTAGCTCTTGAAGTCCTTCCTGTTACCCTTGGGGCCACGTGGTGATCCCGAGGGAAAATTTATGAAACCATTTTTTTTGTGGACTGTGCCTTTAACTGCTAACTGCTAGTCCATGACAATTATAAGGTCAACTGTTAGATATCAGCTTTGATGAACACAGTTCTCAAGTCTGCAAACTCGAAAAGCAAGGCTCATATCCGATGCCGATGAATCCCTAACGAACATTCGCAGAATTCTTTCTTGGCCAGATGGTGACCTCTCATCAAGGGGTATGATGCGTAAGAGAAAAGGCAACAAAAAAGATAAGAAAGTTTTGGTTCTGATTTTTATATATTAGCCACAAATCCACAACGAATATGTCTTTGCAGAAGAAACTACACATCTCGCGAAAGGAGTTGATGAACTCGCTCGGTCTTTGGAACAATCCGAAATCAGTACTAGTAAGAACATCGAAAACTCGGTGGGTAACTTATAACACCACATATAAAACCATACTTACTGTTTACTATATATATATTATTGTCTTTATTTTGTATATGCAACTCATTTATTTGCATCATTCAGTCTTACTTTCACTCAACCGTATATATTTTCAATGAATTCGAGGAATTCCGAGGAACAGTCAAAATGGCCTTCCAGATTCGGACAACAAGCAGTTGAACGGACACCTTATACTCGGCGGAACAATATGGGCCCTTGTTTGGCCAAATTTGGCAAAGTAACAATATTTATTGGTTTACTGAAAAATGGCTTGGAAGGAAAGTGAGTCCTTTATGTCGATAATGTTGATAGGTATTTAAATGAACAAAATCTGGAGTTGGCTTAAAGTAATCTGAAAAAGAGGTCAAACCGATAGTTCAAAAATTACTGCATAAAAAAACCCAGGTTAATTCATGTTCGGTTCTGAGAGGGTTAGGTGAGTTGAAGAGTGCGGAAAAGCGGTTCCCAAGAGGGGATGGCGGATTTGGTCTCCATTTCAGGTTGCACTAGTCAATTGTATTCGATTCACACTGTAAGTCTCTGTAGAACCAATGCGTTAGCTATTTCTCTAGAAGTTCACCTCTTAAAACGAAGTTCAGCTGATCCAACAGAATACACCCAGAATTTTTATAATTTATGTGGAGAGCTACTGTCCGTTCAGTTCGGTCCTCCCCATTCATACGCGCTTACGTAGTTGGACGGGCACAAATCTAGAAAAGGGATAAATTCAGAAAAGGTTGTTCGAATCTCCTCTAATTCTTTGAACAGGTTCTGAGAGCCCAAATTTCCGCATCTCACAAAACTTTTTCCTCGGGCTCCACAAAATTGTTTCTAGACTTTTCCCAAATTTCCGATATACTGATGCTTCAACACCGCCCGTTTCCAAAATGGAAATATGGCAATTTAGCGCAATGTGCAGCGCTGATCGAAGTCATTTTCCAAAGAGAAAGCATACTCGCTGACCGTTATTTTCAAGGTACTCAGAGCAAAGAGGCTATGCATCAGATTTTGTCAGCAACCACTCGTTCCTTGCAATGACTTCCCTCCTTCCCTCCGTTGACGACCATCTCGTTCAAAAGGTTTCCGCAATTTAACCTAGCCTAACTTAAATAGCGAGGCACAGGCGAGTTTCCGAATGAAGGATTGCTCTGTGGGCGTAGTATGGAGGTCCAGGTGAGTAAAACGAATGTTTCAGGCAAGAAGTCGATGGTGGAGTGGGTGCGATCGAGCACAGCGGCTCCGGGCTCTCCAACACCAACGTTGCTGGAAGTTGCCTTACAGTAAATATAGAGTTTCTGATGTACAGAATACCTTAAGCGAATTGGCGTGGTGTAGTAGAAATCACCTCGAGCATCAAAAGGTCGTGGGACGCGATAGAATCGAAATAAAAGGGACTCCAAGGTCTCAACGAAAAAATGTTGTTAGTGCAAAGGCCTCAAGAGGAGCTAAACCAGAATAAGGTCTCCTACACAAGAAGCGTCATACCTAACTTGCTCCTAGCCACAACTGAGAAACCTGTTAGTTCTATATCGCTGGTGTTCGCTTATTGTTCGCTGTCTCACCTCAAATCACCTTCATACCTTCGATCAAAGAACCCTTCATTTAATTTGGAAAGCATATTTGAGATCAACACCCGGAGTCACCTGCACACAAGTCTCATTTCAAGTGACCTCTCTCCCTGGGGATCCTTCCCCTGATAAGGACAGAGGCTACCAGCGGGGTTAGCGTTTCCTTGATTGCGAATTCGCGTTTCCTCTTCTTGCAAATACTCGAGAAAAGAGGGGTAAGGAGCAAGGGAGAGGGGGGAAGTTCGGAGAGAAGAGACAATTGCTGTCGTTGATGTTGCTGCTCTGGAGCTTAGTTCTTTTTATCATGCAGTTTTGAAAGAAACGGCCTTCTCGTCACGGGAAAACCTCAAACTGCAACGCAGCTCCATTCAGGAAGTATCGTGTGGCGCAAAGTTCGATTAAATGCTATCTGAAAGGTGTTAATTATCAGCTCATTACGGTCAATTTGCAGAATGATGAGCGAACAAGGGAGAAATGTCAGAAATACAAAAAGGTACTATTTACTCTTACAAGTGTGAAATCATAACATTAAATAAATAGTGACATTAAAAACTAGAGGATGATTGAAAGTGAAGATGATATAGGAATAATTCAAAATGTTTTACACGTTATTTCTAAATGGTCTTAACAATGGAACTTGGCATTAGCTACTGAAAAAACTGTGAACATGAGAATAGGTTCTTCTAGTCTGATGATACAAACCTATCGACTTGACGATCATTATCTCAAGAGTGTCTCCTCTGTGGAAGATTCGGTTTTCATTGCGATAATAAACTCCGCTTTTCCTACATTCGGAAAAAACATAGAAGAAAGCTATTTATCGGACATACCAAAAGTTTAAGGGTCTTACAATTAATAATGAAGATCTCGTTATGAGGGCTTATAAAACGTGCATCGGCCCGATTGCGGAGTATGGACCATCAGTATTTTGCCCTTATAAGGAGAAGGAAATAATTCAAAAGAATTTCATATCTTAAAATATTCATCAGATCTGAAGGGCGCCACCTCATATATCTTGTAGGAATGAATAGTACAAATTGCACACTCTTTGTTTTCGTAAGAAATATTTTGATGTGTGTTTGGTCTTTAAAGGCAGAGTTCACGATAAAAATAGTTTCTGAGATTTCCCCATAGGATGATCTTGAGGCCTCCTCTTACACCATATTTGGCGCAATCATATCGAAAAAGGGCCTAGTTAGGGCGGTATAAAGGCTCAAAGATTGTCTCGTGTGTATTCTCTTACGAGTTTCACCGGCTCTTTAGAGGATGCACAGATCACAAGTAAAAAGTTGAACAACTTTTCATGACCCATAGCGACAGTAAAAGGTAGTTCTGTACAGTTTTGGCTTGATGTAATCAGCCATTTGCGTAATTGCAGCAATCGAAATCTGGTCCGAGTACCCCTTCCACATTACCCCCGTCATGGTAATCTTGTCCAACCTCCATTTTCCCTACCTCTAAGGAACCTTATTTTTCATAATTTTGGCGGGTTTTCTCGCTTTCTTAACTACCGGCGAACTACTCCCAACCTGTACTTCCGTTTTTTTGAATAATAAGGGGTACGTCAGACTGGGTCTTTAAGCTGCTGACCGGTATTGCTAGGATTGACGCGTTTGAATTCTATGGTATGACCAACTCTAGATCTAGAGAGTGGTCAATAATAATGTCGTATGCCACGACTAAAACGACTATAAAGCGGCATAGCTTCACTTGTACTGCAGGGTCTGAATTCACGTCTCTTAAAGCTACAGTAGTGATAACGTCTTCTGCCTTCCGACTTTTCAAGCGCTTAGGTAAGTTGGAATTGCTGCGTTTTAGTAAGCACTAGTTTATGTAGGATCCGTCTGTAACTTCAGTTGTGATTTGTTTACTTCATTTTTCTTGCTCTTGCCTTATGCACAACGTAATAAATAAATAAATAAATAAATAAAACAAATAGACGAATAAGTAAATAAAGCTGTGCACTGCAGAAAATACGCCTGTTTGGGGTAGCACTGGAACTCATGTGTAAGCAATGTCTAGGTTGTAATGAAAGATGACTGAACCGAACCAAGAGCTTCCATTTAGTATCTCTTCAAGAGGCACTGCATAGCAGCTGAGTATCTGAAGGACACCGATTGGATGCTTGTTCTGGATGCCGATATAGGTACGATGTGAACAACGTCAAAGAACATGTGAGGTGCAAATCTGAAGAGTACGACAAAAAGCCAGAATTGGGCAGCGATATGGTGTCAGGACCCTCATAGTCTTACTTCATTCGAACTTAATGAACGTTATGTAACACTGAAACCCAGACATGGCGTTTCCAAGTTTTGATAGCAGCCTTACAGGCTGGCATATATTTACAGGAAAGTCAGAGTAGCGGGGCAAAGGGGATCTAAACCGAGTTTAGGCAAAATCAGTTCGGTTTTTTTTGGTAAATGGTCACAAACTTCAATTTACTTCCCGTAGTGAAGGGCCTATAAACAAGCTAGTATGATTTTTAGGCGTGGTCAATCCCAACCATTGCATAGAAGAATGGATAGATGACCGTGTGGACGTCATACTATATGAAAGGTTTTTTAATAGTGAAATTTCTGCTGCAAGTTTTATGGTAAGCATTTTGAGAGATTATCAATGTAGTTCATACTGTCTGTATATATTCAGATTCGCAATTCTGATTTCGGAAGAGATTTCCTCATGAAATGGGCAGATCGAGAGCTCACATTACACAAGCGTTGGCACGGGCTGGACAATGGAGTATTACATGTAGGAATCTTCCTTCGAAGATTTACTTTGTTACTTACCATCGAATATGTATGGCCTGTAAGAATGGCACTTAAAAATGATCGGAAGTTCCGTCCTTCTTGGTGTTATGACTTCAGAAAAGATGCCTGCAGTAGTCAAAATGGGTATGAGGAAGACTCCTGAAACGGTCGTGTATATTAAAAAAATTGAGTCAGAAATGATTGTGTAAGGACATCGAGGAAAATGTGAAAAATCCCCTGCAGAGAAATCAATCTAGTGAGGTTTATAGCTGTGAGAAATATAGGTTCGTGAACATGTGAAACTTATTCATCTCCCCGCTAAATTCCTAGTGTAATATGATTGAATATGTCCGTTGCTATGTTGATGTGTTTATTCGTTTGTGTGATTGTTTGAGTTTGCCTATCTGCGTATTTATTTATGCCCAGCTACTTGATTGTTTTTGTTTCGGTGTATGTTCGACCAGAAATTCATAGTTTCTGTTCCCCTGAGCCGAGAGTATTCAGATTTCAAGGGTTATAAGTTGGGAGTTCCAGAGAGGTGTAACAAGTGGAAGGAGCCCTAGAATAAAGGGCCACAAGAATTTTCGATCTTTTGTCAGTGGAAATTGACAGTTTGGTAGGTAGTATGCAGTGTGATGGCATCATAGACTATGCGCGTGATAGGGTTCGATAACAACTGATAGAGACTGATAAGAGGCCATGGAAGACACGAGCCGCTCTGTCGACCGCGCCCTGCATATTAGTGGTAAAACTTTCACACTTTGTGGGTGATGTCAGTGCAACGGGATGGTATATGGTTGGTGATAGAAAGTGATAACAACTGCTAAGGGCTGATGAGAAATCAGGGAAGTATTCGGGTCTGTTACGCCTTCCGTATTACAAAATTCACACTTTGGTAGGTGATATTGAGTTTTTAGCGTACTTGAACTTATGAATGCCCGCGAACGCAGAATGATTAGAAGAGATAAGAGCAATAATAAGCGCCGAGAACCTTCTTGTTTCGACAATGAATTCTATTAATTAAGTGTGAGATGTGAAGTGTTACTGAGGCGCGGAAACCGATAATGAAGAGCTGATAAAGGTTGATATGAGACATTGGAAGCAACTTAGGTTCTGAACAGTTTCGTACTTACAACGGAGCTTTGAAACTTATGCTTGTTTCATGCGATAAGAGCGATATCAAAACAGTTTGACGAAAAGTGAGTGATAAGTGCAGTGATAAGGGATGACAAAAGTTAGTAAAGGCTATTGCTCGCCATTAGGCACCGACCAATACGCATCAAGGTTTGAGAGTGAAAAATTACTATTCCTCCTCACTCCTTCGTCAGTTGTAAAACAACTTATTCAACAGGAACACTCTGGAAATTTTGACCCACGGTTTATATCCGTAAAAATGGGGAAGACCATGGATAACGGCTTCTGATTATGGTGCTATCTTCAAGCGGTGATAAATGTAAGTACCATTCAAGATACGCTGACAGAAGTAGTAGTTGCTTCGACTTAAACTTCCATGGGAATATCCTAAAAAGGGCGGAGGTGGTGTAGTGGTAAGTGGCGCACTATATCACACACACGGCCATGGGTTCGAATCTTGGATCGATGTCCACTCTGGCCGGCCAAGCCTTCCATCTCTCGAGGGTCGGTTAGTTAGTGCCAGAATCGTCTATGAGGACAAAAGCGCTAACTTGTACATCGGCTGGCTACCGCAAGTCATTGTATAGGCCACATACACATTCAATCCACCAGTACGATTCTGAATTGAAGTCGAATGGGTGGGCGCATCCCTCGGACGGGATTGATTAACGCCCACAACTTCATCCAAGACTATATACCATTAAAAACTTCGTTGACTAATTAGATGGTCATTTACAGAGAAGTCGCTTTACAGCGACCCTAATAAGAGAAGGACTAAGTCTTAGATAGATGATTACTGCCAAGATTAAAAGCAACAGATTGGACTCTGTAATCGTAGGCGTATACATCAACGCGCACAGAATGTCCGTTGCAAAGCCCTGTTTTTGCTCAAAAGCGCAGTTGACGATAAAAATGGTTTCTTAGATTCCCCCTCAGGATTACCACTCGCACGCAACGATACACGTTGTATAGCCCATTCGAACACCCCCGCTTCTTCATTTTCCTTCATCTTTATCTTTATCGATCGACGTGAACAAAGTCCACGTGGGTATAACAAATCTGCGCGAAACGAGAACCTCGCAAACATAACAACTCCCTGCATAAATAGTACTCGAAGAAAAAAAAAGGAACGACTTAATATAAAAACAATGAGGCTGAACAAAACAATGTAGGAAGTAAAAGTAATTTACTAGGATTAATTACGAGAAATAGAGGGAACCTCTGCAGCAACCGACTTTTTTGCTAAAACAAAGGCTTTAGGAGAAAAGCGCGAAAAAACGACCAAAGCCCTATTAGTGAGGATTTTGAATGCCATCATAAGGTCGTTCACATTCCTTCGATCATAGAGACTGGGAAGCGAATAAATACGACGGCGTGCAGTGCCACCTGGTATGAACCGGTAGCCCAGTCCAGTGCACCGCATAGCCAACTTTCGCGTGAAGCTATACGCTTTCTAAGAGGGATGTGTCCTTTACTATAAGGTGAGAACATAGTTTTTCCTGATTTCGAAATCGGTTTAACATAAGTTATATGCTCTGATAAGCGTTTTAGAGTCCTTCGCTCTAACAGCTCTGACGAGGTTATATACTCGACGCATAGCTTTGGATACGATTTCTCTGTAGTAAATATCAAAAGCGAGTTTGTTATCAAACTTGATACCAAAGTCATGAACATCCGTGACTTGCTGCAGCTCCTGGGAACCAAAGAACCAAGTCTATATTGTATAACTGTGTCCCTACAATTTATGCAAGACTTTGGTTTTGTCATGAGACGGCGGCAATCCCCACTCAGTAGACCAAGTCTTGACGCATTCAATGGCTGCCTGAAGGGAATTCCTGATGCAAGGAATTCTCAACAACACTATATACCTTAACAT
This sequence comes from Haemonchus contortus, assembly GCA_000469685.2. Taxonomy (NCBI): domain Eukaryota; kingdom Metazoa; phylum Nematoda; class Chromadorea; order Rhabditida; family Trichostrongylidae; genus Haemonchus; species Haemonchus contortus. The sequence goes on from LS997564.1 coordinate 13,979,142, forward strand.
CATCGGCATACATCAGACAGGAAACACCATAACGAGAAATAGCGCCGGGTAAATCACATGTATATACAGAAAACAGTAAGGGGGATAGGACGCCTCACTGAGGCACTCCAGTGGAGGCTATGGAGGACCTAGATAGGACGTCGTTGACTCGAACTTGAAAACCACGGTTATCAAGAAAAGAGGCATCCAGCTGACCACGCTGGAATGAGGGCCGACACCCTTCAACTGTACCAGCAAGCGAATAAGGACCCTATCGAATGCTGTAATGAAATCGAAGTAAACCACGTGCACTTCTTTCTTCTTATCTATGGCTTTGATCTAAACATTAAAGACACAGTTCACGAAAAAATGGTTTCGGAGTTTTCACATGATTTGGATTCGACGCCCCCTCTGGTACCACTGGTGCAGGAATGAGGTCGTAAAACGTTCTGGATAGGACACAATAAAGGTCCTGAGATTGCCGTTCACCACTTTCGTACTGGAGCAACATTAGTGAACAATCGATAAGCTGAGTGGCAATTTGCCAAGACGGGCATGTAGATTTTGTTGCGTCCGCCGACTAGAGTTTGATATTCGATCGCTTTTCTATAATGCTACTACTATTCGCTTCTACTCAGCTAAAAATAATTAATCGCTGCAACTGCGAGTGGATCAGGAGAATATTTTAGTAAAATATTAAAAGAATAATAAGTTTTTTCAACAATGATATATTAAAAGAATAATAAGTTTTTTCAACAATAATGGCAAAATCAGCTGTTTTGGTGTGTTGTGTGCAATTGCAGTCACTGGGTCGAGTACGTCCGACTCGCCCGAAAATTCCCTTAACCGCCGTTTTTCCGTTATGAAACTCGTCCTACCCCCTTTTTCTCTCTTTTTTGACCGTTTATATTTCTTTTTTTGCTGTTTTTCGCATTTTATGCCTTACCATTGTCCTAATGTAGGCCTTACCTATCACTATCTGTGAAAAACCGGATACCCCTAAATTATCGTGAACTGTGCCTTTAAAAGAAGTAAGGAGGGTGGTTTCAACTGAGCGCCCTTTGCAAAAACCATATTGAGAAGAAAGGATTATACTATGCTTTTCCAAATGGGCCAAAGGTCTACGCTTGAGAATTTTTTCGAAAGCTCTAGCAAATATTGATGTTATGCTTATTGGACGGTAATTATTACAGCGATTGTAGGGGGTTACTTAGGCACAGGAGTGACTACTGAATGCTGAATGACAATTTGTAAAGATGTTCTGATGGATAGAGTATGTGCGGGGGAATACCCCTGATGAAGTACGGAATAAAATGGGGGGTAACCGACGAGGAACTAAACCACCTCGACAGCACCTCAAAAAATTCCTCTCCGTAAAACCATATTGAAGGTTCCAGGATAACTAACAGTGGAATCTGGAGAAACTTCGCCTTCAGACACCATGTAGGATCGCTGAAAGGAACGGGCGAGAAGTTCCGTTTATCATGGTCTTCAATAGCTAAATGAGTATCATCAAGAATTAGCGCAGGGAGATTCTTAGTTTCCTTCAAACGGACATTGATGTACCGATATACAGTACTCGCCGTAGGAACTCAAAAATTTACGAGAATACCGCGAATTCGCGTCTTTTCCGTCTTTTCTTATAAATCGCTTCGGAATAAAGTAATCGGGGCGAAAAAAAACCATTGAACTGAGCTCTTCGAGCTCTACAAGTGGATAGCCTAAAATGTCAAAAGTGCTTTATTTGGGATTGCGCCATGTACTTGGGCTCCATCCTGAAAGTGATTGCATGCACATGGGGTGCACGCTTTAGTGCTTGTAGGGGCTCATTGGACCCTAAAGATGATCTGTTCAGAATTTGCTTCGGATTGCGCCACGTACTCGACTTTACTCAGTACAACATGAAAATGATTGTTGGTTTTGTTTAGTCTCCATCGTTTTTTTTTTGGTTTGGAGGCTGTAGATAAGTGCACCCACAATCTCTGCACTCAACACTTCTCTTAACTGTTTCCATAGAAAATATGACATCAATTCACGACAAACTAACGGAGTCGATTTTTTTTGGCATTTTCCCATTTTCGGGGGAATTTTTCTACAGAATCTGAGGGGATGGTGTTGAGGCACTACCCTGTCGTAGACATCTCTTTATTGTCTGCAAGTCTGTAATGGCACACCTTATCACAAATCAAAATTTCCCCTTTAGTATGGCCCCAAACTTGGAAATTCGCCAAGCCCAAATCATAAAGCAATGTTTTTTCCCTTTCCGTTGGCCTTTTTGCAGCTGCGTTGTACACTGTTAGATTTCCCGTGAAAAATCTTATCGAATGATACTTATAAACCTCCACATGAAAACCTTCCTCCACAACCACTTACTGCAGTAGGCCTGTCTCTGAGCGGTTTCCTGCAAGGCGCGTTTCGATACGCATGCGGCCGGGTACTGTAGTGGCGGGAATTTGGAAGCTTCCAAATGATAACTATTTGAGTGGGTGATTAGATCTGCTGGTGGCGGGGTACTGGAGTGGTGAGAAGGGGGGTTGGATCGATTAATAATTACTTTAGTGGGGGATAAGATCTACAGGGGATGGAGTACTGTAGTGGCGGAAAATGGGGCAGTTCGAATGGGAGTTCTGAGGCGGTCTGAAGGGGCGGTAGTGATAAGGTGGGAGAGGGGGGGCTTGAACAATTGCTCGAGTGGGAGCAAGATCTGCAGGGGGCGGGTGACTGTAATGGCGGAAATTTGGGGCAGTTTGAATAGAAGTTTTGAGACGGTCTGAAGGAGCGGCTTCCATCATGCATTTAGTCGATTTTTTTGGCATTTTTCAATTTTTGGAGGAATTTTTCTCCAGAACCTGAGGAGGCGGCAGCGAGGCAATCCACTATTGTAGACTACCCTTTGTGTTCTGCGAGGCTGTTATGGTACACCTTATCAAAGATCAACAGTTCTCTCTAGGTATAACTCCAAACTTCGCTTATCGTCACGCTCAAATTGCAAAATTAGGCTTTTCCCCTTGCCGCTTGGATTTTTGCAATTCAGTTGTATACTGTTAGATTCTCCGTGAAAGTGCTATCTAATGATTGTTTTTTCCCCTGGCGGAAAGGGAAAAAACCGTTGTTTTATAATTTGGGCTTGACGAAGTTCGAAGTTTGGAGCCATACCAAGAGAGAACTGTTGATCTTCGATAAGGTGTACCATAACTGCCTCGAAGAACACAAAGAGTGTAGTCTACAATAGTGGACTGCCTCGCTGCCGCCTCCCCAGGTTCCGGAGAAAAATTCCTCCAAAAATGGGAAAATGCCACAAAAATCGACTTCGCTATTTTGCCGTAAATCGATGTCATATTCTCGATGGAACCTGTAATGTTGAGTGCAGAGGCCGTAGATGCAATTATGTACAGCCTCCACACTATAAATGAACGATGGAAACCGCTCCTTCAGACCGTCTCAAAACTTCTATTCAAACTGCCTCACATTCCCGCCACTACAGTACTCCATCCCCTGCAGATCTTATCCCCCACTAAAGTAATTATTAATCAATCCAACCCCCCTTCTCGCCACTCCAGTACCCCGTCACCAGCAGATCTAATCACCCACTCAAATAGTTATCATTTGGAAGCTTCCAAATTCCCGCCACTACAGTACCCGGCCGCATGCGTATCGAAACACGCCCTGCAGGAAACCGCTCAGAGACAGGCCTACTGCAGTAAGTGGTTGTGGAGGGAGGTTTTCGTGTGGAGGTTTATATTTTTTTTGTTTTTTGAATTTCGGTGAATTTCGAAGTTTGGAGCCATACCAAAGGGGAAATTTTGATTTGTGATAAGGTGTGCCATTACAGACTTGCAGCAATGAAGAGATGTCTACGACAGGGAAGTGCCTCAACACCATCCCCTCAAATTCCGTAGAAAAATTCTTCCAAAAATGGGAAAATGCCAAAAAAATCGACTCCGTTACTTTGTCGTAAATTGATGTCATATTCTCTACGGAAACAGTAAAGAGAAGTGTTGAGAGCAGAGATTGTGGATGCATTATCTACAGCCTCCAAACCAAAAAAAAAACGATGGAGACTAAACAAAACCAACAATCATTTTCATGTTGTACTGAGTAAAGTCGAGTACGTGGCGCAATCCCAAGCAAATTCTGAACAGATCATTTTTAGGGTCCAATGAGCCCCTACAAGCACTAAAGCGTGCACCCCATGTGCATGCAATCATTTTTCCGATGGAGTTCGAGTGCATGGCGCCATCCAAAATGAAGCATTTTTGACATTTTAGGGTAACAACTTGTAGAACTCGATGAGCTCAGTTCAATGGTATTTTTCGCCCCGATTACTTTATTCCAAAGCGATTTATAAGAAAAGACGAAAAAGACGCGAATTCGCGGTATTCTCGTAAATTTTTGAGTTCTTACGGCGAGTACTGTAACTTTGTGGGGTTCTTTGAGCGAATCAATTTTGCCTCAAGATTTGCATAGTATTTATCGATCAATTTATCAAGCTTTCGAGTATACGCTTTATATGAAACCCGAGATGACTCACTACCGCATGTGGGAGCGTTGACCCAAAAATTATTGCGATGAGAAATCATACGTTTGAGATAAGCAGGAAGCTTTGGACACCCACCTTTAATTTTTCGAGTGGGCACAAATTTTCCTGTGGTGTGACGCAAATAGCCGGAAACATTTCGTATCAACAACGTTTCGCATTGTGTATTAGTCGATGTCCGAAAGATAGTCACCTATGGCCTCAAAATTCGCTCTCTTAAAGTTCTTTATCTCGCGTATGCCGCTGTGCCGTGATGAAACTCTAATTTGACAATGTTCAGTGGAGTGATTAACCTATCGGCGGAAAGATGCTAAGGTCGCGAACGAGTGAGGATGAATTGCAGAGTACAAGATTAAGACAGGCCTTATCCCTAGTCGGCTTATTCAGTAACCGCTCAAACTTGTGGGAAATGATCATGTTAATGAACTTCTTGGAAAGAGGGAAGGTGGAGTTACCTCGCTGCCAATCAATATCAGGCATGTTGAAGTCTCTAAGCACCAGACTGGGACTATTATATGAGCTAAGATCATTTATGACTTTAAGAAGCGATTAAGTTGCAAGTGCACTACATGATGGGGTTCTGTAAACTAATATTAGTCTGACAGAGACCAGATCGAAGAAGGTATCAACAACTAAGATTTCATAAGCATCTCTGACTGACTCCTTGAGCAGCAAATCAAATGGAGTAGTGTTTTTGTTCAATACCATAACGCCTCCTCCTTTTTTGTAACTTCGGTCACACCTGAGATTGGAATACAAAGAATTAGCAATGCCTAGCAGATAACACGCGTCATTACTGGGTTTCAACCATGTTTCCGAGAGGAAAACTAGATCATAGTTACTATGAAGTAATAGTGCAATTGCAAAATTAGAATTTTTCGCAGAAGAGCGGATGTTCGACATCATACACTTGACTCTGAAAGTGATGCCCCGAGGACCTATCAGAGGTTTCCCTCATTCACCTTTGACAACGAAGAATCATTATGAGGAAGGGGCTGATTAACAACAGAGTTGTCAGCTGGAAAAGCTACAATCGAACCTAAATCAGTGTTTTGACCTAGAGTGTGACTAGACGTGCGCTCCTTGCGCCTACACTCCATCTCCTTCTTTATGAGAGAGGGGCGCAGCAATACCCCTCTCTCGGAGAAGGCTTGCAGACGCGGGGCTCTACTTACGGCTTGAAGTTGGAATTTACTTGTAGGCAGCACAACTTTAATCAATCTAGGCCTATTAGGTTTAGGAACTCCCATTCTGTAAACTGTGATAGGTAAACATTTCACGGATAAAAAATTTAAAAGAGTACAAACGCAATGATAGTCGCGATTAACCCTATCCACAGGACGCATGGATCGATTTTCCTGGACGCCTGCTATCACTATTGAACGTGGTAGATCAAGATCGAATGTTTTGGACGGTGTGAAGGCGACAGTTTCTGAAGACTTACTAGACAACAAAGAACTAACCTGATTCCTGAAAGAAGCATTTTCTTCCCTTAAAGCTTTTCGAGGAGTACCTGACTACATTGGCAGGAGAGTTCCGCGATTTCCTTTATCGAATCGAGCAGCATATCAATAATCAATCGCATGTACGGTGGGACGGTCTCATCCGAGTACAATTGCTTCAAACCTTCAGTAGTTCCGAGTGCTTAGGGGGCCAAGTCTAGACTCGATCGCTTAGTCGGCACAGAAGACGATCGCAATGGTGCAGACGCCATAACATGAAGTACTCAATACTCAGTGCAAAATACAGCCTCAAATATAGCCGGACGTCACACACTGAAGAGCAGACAGTACCAGGTTAAATAGCTGCCAAAAGCAGAATATGACGAGCAGACGCGGAACTGTCGAAAAATAAATATATCTTGTCTCATTCTCGTCCAGCCCACTTCCTAACAATTTTTTCGAAGCCTTTTATCACTTTAGAAAACCGATACGCGCACTCTCTTCGCCTCCATCGCACCATATTCCAGCTTCTTCTCTTTCGGTTTTCGTCATAATCTGGATAACCAAATATTATCGTGAACAAAGCTCCCCTGCTTTAGAGCCCTGTGTCAAACTGTGGTGCTCAAGCGACTCCAGGCATATCCCTTCGATTAATTAGTAATCAGAATTCATTACTTATTTTGAAAACGAAATGAAAGGTCAGCCGGGCATTCCGACTCAGTCACGGGAAGAAGGTGATCCTTCATAAGCAAGGCCATCCGACCAGTTACTTCATGAACTCAGAGATAAGTAATATAAAATCTTACTCTGTCTCCGAAATAGTAATTGTTTCAGCTCCACGTCTTGGATACGCTCATTCCTGACGCTATACAGGAGAGGAAGAATTGTCATGATGTATGGCTTAATGCGACATCGTATGAGACCTATATGGCCGTTGTATCTTGCGTCAGACAGGCACTTGGAGCCACACGTTTATGGCCAGGGAAATTGCGTTTCTATAGAAAAGCCCATGGATGGGTTCGTGATGGCACGCTCACCTCAAACAAGTAAATTGATTGAATACTGAAAAAAGTAGGGTTAAAATTTGTATGAGGTAGCGTGCAAATGCCTAGGTATAGAAGCGAAAACCTCATGAATTACCAATTAGGCTATTCCTATGGATTATCACCAATAATGATGAGGAATTGTTTCGAGGTGGCACGATGGAGACTTCATGTTCCATTTATGGAAAGGTAATAACATTACCACCGATTACCGGGCACCACCATTCACTGAAATGCCAGACCCGAAGTCGTGCGGCAACGGAAAGAACGGATGGCATTGGAATGAGACGAAACATGTGGATGTTGAGGAAATCAAGTCAGTTTGATTTTTATCGAAAGACAGGGTTTTCAAATTTGGCAACCATTCTCCCTCTATATGAAGCAGTAACTCCCAGTGTCGGGTTGTACATAGGTCCGTTTGTCGGTCTGTCTGTTTGTCCGTGAAACTCCCTATGATTGTGATGTGGGAACTGATATGGAAATTTTACTGCCACTTCGGTTACTGACAGTAAGGAGGCAGCCTAGAAAGAGTAGGTGGCCTAGATTGGTGGGACGATAGCGATGGCGTCAGCGTAGAACAGAGCTCTACCTATATGGGTGCCTAGCTAAATCTGCTGATTACGACAGCAGCGATTCATATCAATTTGTAGCGGGTTGAGCTGGTAACTATTGACTGGCTCCTTTTCTGCAGTAGAACAAAAAATTGTTGATAGAGGGCAGAGGTGGTTGGATCCGAACCTCGCCATTATGATATTAAAGGCACAGATAGCAATGGTAACGGAACTTTCCCCCGATTGCGGCATTCTCCCTTGCGGCATGCGGCAAATGTCACTGCGATTACCGTACTCAACCCGCCTCCCCGCCAATCGACAGGACCCGATATTTTTCGTCGATTGCCTTACTTTTTTATCAGTTTTGACCCTTTTTTCTGTTCCTTTTTCGTTTTCATATTTCTTTGACTTGATTAATTATAACGACTCCTTCTATATTAGCGATGATCTAGACCGCATTAGAATTGAAGAGGCGGCCAGGCAATTCAAATAATCAAAGGACTCCCTACCTCACAAATTGAGCGCTCGAACCTTCCACGCAATGCTGTGATACGCTGCGAGTGTGGCGTGCGCGACGCCGCTTTCGAGAAGATTCGGGAAGAATAGAGGCCCCAGATAGTGATAAACATGATTTCTGAGTTTCCCTACTGAGTCTATACATCAAACATATCGCATGAGGCGCTATCGGGCCTAAAATGGCCTAGATAGAGTGCCCATTTTCGAGCGGTCTTTTAGAGCCTACACCGTTCACGATGGAACAGCAATGATGAAACCCGGCAGCTGCTCGTCCTGGAGTCTGACTTGGAATATAGCGGAAAGCAAGTCTGGGGACGGAACATACATACGTGCGTCCGAGGATGCTTGCGGCGAAGTGCGTGGTGATTCGAACGACCCTAACCCCAAATTTCGGGGCACAGACCTCGAAGTAGAGTAGTTCAGTAGAGTCAAATGATCCTTCTAATCTACTATACTTTGAATTTAGGCCACAATGATAGGTACTGAAGTCGTTCAAATCGCCACGAACTTCGCCGCACAATTTGCCGCGCGCATCCTCGGACGCACGTAAGTTCCGTCCCCCAGCAATTTTAGGCAGCCGTGATACTGTAGCCAACTGTCGACGCAAATGCACACGACTGCAATCTTGTCCAAACGGGGGACGGTACGAACATGCGTCCGAGGACGCTCCCGGCAACTCGCGCGGCGAAGGTCGTGACGATTTGTATGACTCTGACGCCAACTTTCGGGGCACAAACTCTAAGCAGAGTAGTTTATTAGGGTCAGATGGTCCTTCTAATCTATTCTACTTCGAACTTGGGCCCAATGATAGACGCTGAAGTCGTTCAAATAGTTACGAACTTCGCTGCGCAATTTGCCGCGCGCATCCGCGCACGACGCACGTTCGTACACATACCCTGTCCAAACATCCCTTTTTCGTTGCAATTTCGCACAACCCCAAATTAAAATAGGTTTAAGAAGCTCTATACTCGTTTTCTTTGCTATCAAACCACTGATACATTTCAAGCCCTTTTGTTGAATTCAACACAAGACTTCGGGTTTTCAGAGCTCGTTTGGCACGCTATGAGAAATCTGCGGGTGAAACGTATTCTTCATACGGAAAGCAAGTGTTCTTTCTCACTATGCCGGTTATTGGGCAATGCTATCCCGATTGTGAACAATTAACATAGCGCGGATTGTTGATTTCCATGAAAATGTAATTATTCGTGTTACCGAAAATACCTCATCTGTTGCTCAGGACTTTCTACCGAATGAAAATGAAAATTCTATGATTTTCAGACATTTAGCATGACCTGGCGAAAAGCATTCCCTAGTTGTGACTTATACTCCATCCACTATAGCTCCTACAAAATAATACAATAACACGATTTTTGGGACATCTATTACATAGCTGCAAGCTTGCCAGGATTGATTGCTGTTCGAATAAGGCCAGCGCACCTTCAAGGCTCTTAAATAAAAATACCGAAGCGACATTTGATGCCATGGATCAGCATTCAACCACGAATTTGTCACAACATGAAAATGCTAGAAATCGGTGAAAAGGTAGTTCAGGGGACCACCCTCCTCCTCTTGTACCAGGCGCAAGAGCGCACTGTAGAGGGGTAGCCGTCTTTGCAGGTTCTCAAAGATGATATCTGAGCAGGGCTAGTATGCTAACAAGCCGCGGCTTACACTTTTGAAAAAAATGAACCAGTGGTTCGATTCCTATCCGTCCCAGCTTTTTGATTTAGGTAATCATCTCACCCATCCCTGTGCTCCTACTGTCCTACTCTCTCCCAAACTACATTTCCTACCCAGAATCTTTCGTATAAGAGGCGAAACACTGCACGCCCCTGAAGCCCTGACCAAAACACCCCGATTCGGCATTTTCTCCCTCACGTGAGGGGGTTTTTTCCTGCCTAATGAACATTTTGGTTGTGAAACCAGAGAGTTTAACCTATTATATTTCGTTTGATCGGCACCATGCAAGTAAGGGCTATATTCTTATTTCATGTCGGGTTATAGTCGAGTGATATTTGTTCGGGTTGATCCTTTTATTGAGAGCAACAAACTGCATTGTGAGATCGTTTGATGCCGATGTTGTATACAAATGTCCACGAGCGGGAAAATGGAGTCAAACATAAAACCCTCAGAGTTCATACGCGGAACAAACATGGCTATTTCGTGGGGGTACGCTTTCTTACGCTCTTCCGTAGAAACTAGGTTAGACCGCAGCCCTCGTACGCGGCGTGCCAGCCTGCGATCCTTGACGGATGCCGCAGTTCTCAATATGAGATACGATTTGCGCTTGATCCACGGCAGTCAGTTTCAAGAAAAGATAATATGGACTTGTGCAAATCATTCGCTCCACTGACATTTAGTAATCTGTAATGTCATCTCAAGTTCGCAGTGGCCGCTTTCATAGTCCGCCGGCCGGGGGACTTCTCGGCCTACGCTATCGATCAAGATTCAGTTGTAAACAACGGGCAAGCGCCAATCCAGGCCGGCGCGCGCGCTCGCGGGCCGGCCAGCGGACTATGAAAGCAGCCAAATGGCTGCGTCTCGCGAGAAGTGGGCGGGGTGGACGTTTCCTGTCTTGAGGTATGTGTACATACGCGCGTCCGAGGACGCGCGCGGCAAATTCGCGACTATTCAAACTACTTTGGCGCCTATTATTGAGGCCCAAACTTGAAGTAGGGTAGTCTAGTAAGTCAGCCAATCCTGCTAATCTACTTACTTGGAATTTTGATCCCAATGATAGACGCTAAAGTCGCCCAGATCGCCTCGAACTTCGCAGCGCGATTTGCCGCGCGCATCCTCGGACGCACGTTAGTCCGGTCCCCTCGAGGTCGCATGGTTACACCGACGACAGTATCGGACGTTCCACGTCTCGCTATGATGCTTCCAGCTCGAAAGCTGATCATATTACATGAATTGTCGTGCAAACTATAAAAAGCTTTTGTTGGCTGAGTTATGCATTGGTTTATTTAGACTATCCATAGTAAAATAATGCCTCTTTGTTCTTTACCCGATATATTAAATGTCTTACTTCGGCTAGTATGGCATGTACAAACTACAGTCTGTAGGTGTATTGAATGTGATGTAGCCATTACAAAAGGAACGGAAGTGCTTGAAAATCGAGAAGCACGTACAATACTGACATGCGACGCCCGGAAGCAAACATCCAGATGGTGGTATCCCCAAAATATAGTAGACCAGTATCGCTTGCCAATTAAATCCTTCAAAACATTTATTGCAGGTCATCTCCAGAATTCTAAAATGATAGCCGACGTTCACCACATTGGCCTTTCTCTTCTTTTCCCAATCTAAAGTCCATCTCCCCAAGAAATCCATACCATCTCCTCGTGGTATGAATGCACGCATTGCACCCAAAGGCATTGCAGTTGCTTTGAAGCTCAGTTTCAGGTATAGTTGAGGGGAACGATTTCAAAAGCACCTCAATTTCAACAGTCAGATGTTAGATTGAATATCCCTTGAAGAGTAGCGTCAAAGAAGTAGTGAAAGCAAGAGAACCAACAACGGTGTCGGACACGCAGACGGAAACATTTAGATGTTGAACACACAAGCACAGATATGGAGATACCGAAGCAGACAACGAATTAGACAAACAGACACGTACATAGTTCCTATGCAGGGGCACATATTCGAGCCTCTCTGCCTCGCTCTCGATCTGTGATGCATCCATGTCAGAATGTCCGTTTCTAAAATAGCGAGAATTAACGGAACATGGTCTCCGGAAGACGGGAGGAACTACGGGCAAAGAACTCTCAAGATCATAATGAAACTACCAAAACGTCTCGACTTTGGTTCACATAGAAAGTACTTCAGCTCTCTTGCTCCGATCTAAATTCTTGTAAGAAATTTGATTGGTATCCAGGTTTTAGGGGAATATGCGCCAAGGCGACCCGATGAACCTTCGGCTAGATTGCAGTATACGTCTTCGAAGTCCCACTGGAACATGAGTTCGAAGGTTTGTGAGAGTTCAAGTAACGGAGACCATGTACAGAGCAAGAGAATAATGGGGCAAGTCGTAAAACGTGGCCTTGTTGCTGCCACCGCTGGCTTTAGTACATTCACGCTTTTTAAATTGGAACCACTGACTTGTAGGAATTGGCAGTACTGCTCCGAACTACAAGCCAAATGCAACCACCGCTTCAACGAGTAAACAAAAAGCAACCAAATACAGAATGCACAAAAAAAAACTCACGAAGAGCATGTAAGACCAAAACGCCCTATATTCCGGTTGTCGACTATCTGGCATCCGTCGACATTGGATGAATACCAGTAGTGAAAAGTGAAACATCGATGCTTGAGAAGAAATTTTCGAGAAGAATCAGTTCACTTACTTTGTTAGCAAAACTGGAGACCACGGAAAGAATTAGTGAGTCGGCTTGTAGGAAATACAGGTTCGTATGCCGTACAGTAGGTAAGTAGTCAATAATCAATCAACCCCTTCACGTCTTGCCACCCTTGCCCCCCGGAGAGATCAAAAATCAATTAACGAATATACATTGAGTTTCAAAAGAAACGTTTAATTTCATCTTCTCCAGCTGGTTCTGAGGATTCCTTTTGCTAAAGCTGTCAGGTGGGTCAGTGCTCAACAGGACCGAAACTTACGAAGCTCAGTTCTCATAAAGGACTTAAGTAGCATGCTAGGCTCGTTCCAAAAAGGCAACGGCTCTCTCTTGTTAATGCTACCTAAGTATGAAGTTGTTTCTCGTGCAATGAATAGCTAGCTAGCTGTCCGTAGATAGCTGCCCAGAACTCCTTGACGGTTGTTTCGTTTGGCACGATGGGAGAGTAATATCAATTGCAGACGATTACTTCTTTGAGGTCATCATTACGTGCGAGATGATTCTGTGCCGAGAGCAGATATTAACTTCGTCATCTTCGAACACCAGGGGGGCGCGCGATTCACGCGTGACCCCATTAGAGCTCTTCGCGCACGCAGCTCGTTTCAGTAGCTTTCTGTTGAAATGGATCAAATAAATTCGCAGTAGTCCACGGCTTCACCGTGAATAAAGCAAATCTCCTTACTATGGCAAAAAAAGCCCCTTCGAGATTGAGAATTTACCTCATAGGTCAAGAATTTATTTGTCAAACGTTCCAAACAAGAATACCTTAAAATTTTCTGATCCTAGTAAGCGCAACCCTTCTGTAAACGTGCATAGTTGGTGATTTCTTTACTTATCCTACTTATGAAATCTTATTTCTTCCGTTATGATGGTATTCATGATGCTTTAGCGCATTTTGTCCGATGACCTCATTATATTGACGTGTGAATCGCACCACAACCCAAACACCATGGCCGCGTGGCGCAATGGATAACGCGTCTGCCTACGGAGCAGAAGATTGCAGGTTCGAATCCTGCCGTGGTCGAAAAGCTTTTGCTACTGATTTGATTCTATGAATCAGTTTACGTTTAGGTACATGGAAAAAGGAAGTGATGTAGGGCACCTAGCCTTTGACAATCAACCAATCATCCAATCAACAATCCATACTGATTTCTCTCTCTTTCCCATATACGTTCCAAGTAAACAAACATCGGAAAAGGATGTATAAATCCATTCGAAACATACATGTTTCCATTTCCAACATATCAGGACCTCTTTACATCCTCTTAACAAACTAGTTTTAATGACAAAAAATGTCTTGTTCGGGTGCCCCTCTTTCGCTAATTTTGAAGTTTAAGCAATATTACTCAAGAGACAGACACTTGCGAGTAGTCCTCCTGCGATAAAAGCTATGGAAAGGATTACTCATCATAAAACAACCACAAGAACAACAAAGAAGTCTAGAGGGCATCACACCAAAATAATAGCAGGATCGTGGGCTCGAATCCTGGATCGATATCCGCCTAGGCCCACCAAGCCTTCCATCCCTCCCGGGTCGGTCTATGCTCACCAGGAGGATAAAAACACTAATCTGTACATCGCCTGGCTACCGCAAGTATGGGCCCTATACGCATTCAATATGTACGGCACCAAAATTTGGAATGGAAATCGAAAGCGTGATCGCATCCCTCAGACGGGATTGGTTGACACCAAAAGGCTTTGGGTATCTTATGTATGGGAGTGATATTCTACATAGAATAGAGCAAAAGTAGCAAAGAAAACGCGAACATTTGGGTATCTGGAGAAATGTGAGCCTTCAAAAAGTGGTTAATTCAGGGCTTGGACGAGATTCTGTCGACAAAAGTTACATAGAAGGGGTATTTGGACGAGCTGTCCGAATATGTAAATCATTGCGTCTGGCTGGCTACAGTAAGTTGCCTGCTTACAACGTGTACGTCTCGGTGCTGCGAATGCTGCCACCTCTGCACCTTCTACAAGGCCATGATAACTCATCCGCCTAGGGTGAGCACGTCGCCTCGTTGGTCTGATTTGGAGCCTTTCGGGCGCCCTATCTAGGCCGTTTTTCCTCGACAGGATCCCCGTGCTATCCTGAGGTTCTCAGGAAAGATCCTAGGGAACTTTTTATTGTGATTTCCGCCTTCAAAATAGGAAAAAGGTAAAGCAAGTACTTGATATTTTCAAATAAAAAAGAAGACTTTTCTGAGGAATGAAGGTGACAATTCGCCATTTCGCCTTCACCAAACGCAACTGATTGGTAAAGTGACATTAAAAATTGCTCAATATACGACACGACAGAAAGAATTTTGCACTGCACCAGGGACACCGATAACTCGTCCAAAATGGGTGGGCGACCTTTGACGCTTCAAAAATTCACTTCATCTGTGATACTTTACAACTTCGATCAATGCAATTTATTGTTAAACATTACTTGTGCAATATAAGCGTATGCTATCACAGCCTTTGAAAAAAAAAATCGAACATTCAAGATAAAAGCGTAGGAATAAAAGATAATTGTATGGAGCGCCATCATGCAATCATCAATAATTCAAGTGTGACTATTGGTCTAATTGCAAACGTCGGCTGAAGCGATTATTAATCATATTAATGTTTCTTAGAGGCTAGCATTGGGGGTCTAAGAAAGACGATTAGAGCCTGAAGACTCTTGCAAAATGGTCTGCTTAAGCTGATTAGCCTCTACTTTTTAAAGGCAACCAAATCTGTCAAATAGCACGGCGTTAAATCGTAGTCATAAATGTCTGATTTAAAAGTAAGACCTATCAGATTACATATTTGGAACGTAGGTAATAAGACAAGCCAGAATGAGCTCAATATGGTAGCGCAGTGAATGTAGCGAAAGGCGATGAGCACAAGGACGAGGTTTATACTTTGCTCAGTTGCAATCGATCATTACTGTAGCAACTCTGACAGTGTAGTCGACCTTCACGTACTCGGACGTCGGCTCCAGTGGCACCGGATCCTTGAAGAAATGTATACAGCTTTAAAATAGCGTACGATTATAATTTGAATTTATTTGAATGGCCTGGTCCCCAAACTCCGTCTAGCCAGGAAGAGGAAGAGGGTATCTTTAATCTGACATTCAGCGGTATACGTGGAGACCGAGAGGCCCCGAACTGACCTAGTCGTTAAAGGCCTCTCAGCAGCGGAGTGGACAGTAGTGGGAAGCTTACTACTTACCTGTTATCGAAAATTTATTTGTAGAAGTCAATCCTGAATGGGGACTGGTGGTTCCAAAAAAAATTTTTCGACGAACAAAACTCACCTAATGGTGTTTTACAAACGTAGCACTTGAAACATGATAGATGATAGAAAAGATTGAGCGATTCGATAATCATGGCAGCTCCACGACCTAAATTAGTCATGTTCTCAAAATCTTGTTTACCTCAGTATACAGCGTATTTGTGAAACTCACGTTGACGCTTTGTTGATATAAGCTATTATAATTATGATATAAAAGGCTGATAATGTGGATATAACCACAAAATCAATAATCAATCGATATACTGATATCAATTATACTGATAACGATAACTCCTTCATATATAGCGCTATATGCATGCGAATGCACGATAACGACAGCGGCATAGCTTATGTGGTGACGCTGAATAGTCGATTGTTTTGCCATTGAAAAAAAGCATTCTCAAAGACGACACGGACTTCACAGTCTCAAGAATTTGCGATACAGTAATCCAACAAAGAAAGTGATGCCCGACGGCCTGACCCGACAGCTACGACGAATAGGTAAAGGGGTTTGGGCACAGACAATCGGTTTGTAGCGCAAAACGAATTTCTAAACTTTTACGACAAGCGACAGCGGTTTTGCAGCAAATACGGTAATCTTTCGTCAGGGATTCTCATCTTTACCCTCCATTATTCGGGTGTGGCGAGCACGGCACGATGTACGGGGTGAGGTTGCCGCTTGTCACAAGAACTCGGGTAAAGTCTGCCACCCGAGTGTCACCGGGCTGTGCCGTAGGACTACTGTATCACAGATTCTTGTTTCGACATGTTGTTAGTAATCTGTCTTGTCCTTTGATGACAGAGATCGAGATGAAGGCAGAGTATGACCCCACTCCTTGGAAGCGCGTATTTCCCTTCCTCTGTAAAAACAGTCGCTATTCTAGGGTGTCGAACATACTTGGTGAGCGATTACTCACTTTGGTTATCGGAACGAACAACAAAAACGAAAAGGAACAGGCGCAATTCCAAGGATTGGGCGGCACAGACAATGGCTGCTTTCATAGTCCGCAGGCAGGCGCGCTGGCGCGCGCAGGCAGGGGCGCAGGCAGTGCTAGGGGGAGGAGGGAGGCAGACAGTGTAAGGCAAGCAGTCCACGCCCCTTCGAGGGGTTGAAAACAAACAACCTTCGAAGGGGCGTGGACTGTTTGCCTTACACTGTCTGCCTCCCTCCTCCCCCCTAGCCCTGCCTGCGCCCCTGCCTGCGCGCCTGCCTGCGCGCGCGCCAGCGCGCCTGCCTGCGGACTATGAAAGCAGCCAATCCCGCCCGTAAACGGATTACCACAGCGTCTCTACCTCCCATTTTTTGCGTGCGATTATTAATCAGAAAGGTTAGTCGGTATTATAGTTGCATGCAATGTAATCAAAATTATAAAAGGATAGATTGCAAATCACGCCTTCGTAACAGCACCAACTTTTATTTATCTATTTATCCATGGACGCAGCGTGACTGCGTGGTAAAACACAACCAACAATGAAACCAGATCATACAATCTTCTCGATAAAGAACGCATCAATTGAGTGTGCTAAACTATACTACTAAAACAATGATGGAAACATTTGATAGATATCAATTAGAACAAATATGGACATAGTCATGGCAATCAATCGTACCTTACCGGATTTCAGGGAATTTCTGCTTTGACTAAGTTTATGGCTTTGCGGCGGAACACCCCGAGAGTCAAGCGCATGATATTCTCATCGTAGATTTTATTCAACAGAGGTAGCACTCTAATAGCGAAAGATTTTGCTCTGACTTGTGTTCTCACTATAGGAAACCTTATTTTGACCGTGCTCCCTCTAGTCCTCGATTTCACCAGAGTGAAAAAATCAGCAGAATCCACCGCAACCCTCCCTGTCAGAATTTTGAAAGCCATAACGAGATCGTTAACATGCCTTCTATGCGTCAAAGAAGGTAACGCATAACGATGGCGCCTTTCAACCCCACTAGGCAGAGACTTGAAACTTAAGGCGGAACAACGAAGGATAAGCTTACGTGTAAAACTGTTTTGTACACTTTCCAAAAGCTGCACGTCTTTTTTCTTGAATGGAAAGAACACGGAGGTACCAGATTCCACGATTGGTCTCACATAAGCCTTGTATGCTTTTAGTAAGATTGCGGGGTTCTTTGATTGTAAAGTCTTGAAAAGGTTGTAAATTCTATTGTTTGCTCTAGACACCAAAGCCTTATAGTGCGAGTCAAAGGCAAGCTTGTTCGACATGACAAATCCAAGATCCCTGACTTCGTTCACTGGTTCCAATACTACAGAACCAATTTTGTAGCGTTGGATAAGGCTATTATTCCCGATGGAGAATACTTTGGTTTTATCAGGAGCAAGGGGTAGCTCCCATAGTTCGGACCAAGAGACAACATGGTCGATGGCCGCTTGCAGCATATCACAATCGGAGAGGCTCTCAATAACTTTGTAAAGCTTGATATCATCAGCGTACATGGCACACGATACTTGATATCTAGCCACACAAGTGGGAAGGTCAGCAGTGTACGCAAGGAAAAGAGTCGGAGACAGCACCCCACCCTGGGGAACGCCACTGGGGATCTTACGTATAGAAGAGAGCTTGCTCCCGACCCGTACCTGATACGTGCGTCCGGAGAGGAAGGATTCAATCCAGCGAACAATCAGTGGATAAACCCCAAGTAATTCCAGCTTGTGAATCAGTTTTTTATGCGGTACCCTATCGAAAGCCTTGGCGAAGTCGAAATAGATTACATGAACTCGTTTTCTGGCGTCAAGGGCTCTGGACCAATCGTTGAGAGAACAAAGAAGGGCAGTTTCCGTTGATCTACCCGCTCTAAAGCCATGTTGGCAAGAAGGAATGATGTTGTGCTGTTCAAGATACTTGGTAAGCCTGACCTTTACTATTTTTTCGAATAGCCTAGCGAAAATCGAAGTAATACTTATTGGCCGATAGTTCGCGGGATTACTAAAGGGAGGCTTTTTCGGGATGGGAATTATGAAAGAGTGCTTCCAACGAGATGGAACTTCCGAACGCATATAGGAGAGGTTAAAGAGAATTTCTAAGGGAAAGGCAATGTAGAATGCAATCCTTTTGATAAATTTCAAGGGAAGAAAATCAGGCGTGACCGAGTGAGAGTCCGGCCACTGGGTTAATAACTCATAGATCTCCTCCTTATAAAACCACAGAGAGGACTCCATTGTAGTGCCGCAAGAGGAAGAGTCAGCAAGGATCAGGCTACTGTTCTCCGTAAAAACCCGCTGAAACTGGTCAGCCAAAACCTCAGCTTTGATATCATCAAGAATAACAACCTCTGACTCAGACCGATTAAGGGCTGGTATTTTCACCGACTTCTTGAGACGATTATTAATATAGGCGAACAACTTGTTAGGATTCTTCGACTCAATAAATTTCTTTTCTAAGTACGCACCGTATTTGACTATAGCTTTACGCACCTTCTTATCGAAAACTTTGTAGGCCTCCCAGGACAGTACACTATCGTCAGCTACCGCGCTGGCCCATAGTTGGCAACGGCGGCGGACCATTCTGTCCAAGTAAGAAGGAAATCTGTACCGGGTACAGCTAGCACGACGTAGTGGCACATATCTATCCACTGCATCATGAAGGACAGACAGAAATAATTCATATTTTTCATCTATGGTGTCTACAGTAGCAAAAGATCCGACCCAATCAATGCTACTTAAATGCTCCTCCACGGCGTCATACCTGGCCTTGCCAAAATCTCTAACCCACTTCCTCTGTGCAACAGCAAGTGGCTCAACATTTAGAGTGAAGCTAGCAGACGCATGGTCACTACTACCAATAGGAGGAAGCACTTCTACTTCTCCTATAAGCGCGACTTCATTACAAAATATTAGATCAAGATATGAGGGTCCACGGGTGGGACTCTTCACAAACTGTACAAAGTTATGTGAGCGAAACACCTCTAGAAATTCCTTAGTCACAGCGCAGTACCCAGCACTACAGTCGGTCGAGTTCCAATCGACATCGGCCAGATTGAAATCACCTACCACTAAACATGGTGCCTCATAACTGCTAAAATCGCTTATAACCTTTAGTAATAGGCTAGAACTATAAGCATTGCAGAGTGGAGTTCTGTAAACAAGTATTAATCGAAAAGTGAAATGGCGTACGAAGAAGTCAACAACAATTATTTCATATGCATCTTTCAACGAATCTTTGTAAACAATCACGAATGAAATGGTGTTTTTAACTAAAATGAGAACTCCTCCTCCTTTTTTATAAAGACGGTCGCAGCGGATGACTTCGAATTGAGAACTAACAATACCTAGCAGAGGAGCTGTATCGTGCTTCGAATTTAACCATGTTTCGGTCAAAAGTACAATATCATAGTTGGTATGGAGCAGAGTACAGACTAAAGACCAGTTATTCTTGATAATTGATCGAACATTAGAAAGCAAGCACTTGAGTCTCGGTTGTGACCGGGGAAGTATTAGAGGTTTCCCTGTAATCCGGTTTTCAACGTATTTTCTGAACCTGTACTGCAAGTATCATTAACCGTAACTGTTGGGCCGGCTCCATTCATAACACTACAATCAGCCTGACCAGAACCAGAACCAGAACAATCTCGGCGGGCTTCTCGCCTGCGTATCCTCTCCTCTTTGGTTAGGGAGGGTCGGATATAGACCCCCTTATGAGGAAAAAACCGCAAGCGAGAAGCTCGCTTTACCACTTCTTTGAGCTCTGGCGCACAACTTTGAGCTAGGCCTTGTGATTTCAATGATTTTTTCATCCAGAGGTACACTAAAATCCATCTCTAATGCAGACTACCTGGCAGACACTTTCGTTCATTTTACTTCTTAACAGATTAGTAGCAATGTATGGTATAGCACTGGGAATAATTATCCTTAAAGTTTGTCTAGACAGCTGTGCAGTCAAAATTATGCCAAAAATATCTTCAGACTGTTCCTGATTCTAGACAGGGATGTGTTTTTCCAACGGGTTTAATTTTTTCGAATGGATGCTCCCCGTGCTCTTGTGATCAGAGTATAAGTTCGTACATGGCATAGCGGTCGGTGATTCGATGCTAGGCCACTGTGATCATTCGCGCCAGAACCCTTCATCCCCTCACGTTGATATGAATGGTCCTGAAACGGCTAGACTCGATCCCAGCGCGTGTAGCGTGGGGCGTCCAGGTTTCCTTGCATCGATGACGACGACATATGATGATGATCATACATAGATTCTGTGATAGCTGAGTCCAAAATATCAAAAAAGCTCGAAGAATATGAAGAGCAAAAATAAATTTGAATGAAGTTCAAGTTAATATCTAAATCAGAAAAAGTCGCAGGAAATTCGGAGAACTTAAAAAGCTGTTCCGCCATGCCATGATTGCAAATGATGCATGTAGAGAATCCGACTGCACTTATCGTTCTCTACCGATGTTTACAAGCAATTTTGTTGACTTTGTTACCGAAGAAAAAAATATCCAAATCCTTCCCCAATTAATAGCAGTTAGATGTTATTAGTATTTTTAGAAGGAAGATTTTCAAAAAGCTCACCTAATTCGTCAGCACAGTGAGCACAGCGGTGCTTTCCGCTGACCGCCACCACTTGCTCGTTGGTGACCGGTTCACGGTGGATTTCCTCACGGAATGCTGCACTCATTTCACGTCTACCGTAACCCGAGCTTGGGCTCAGCTCGCGTTGTTCTCTTCGTCGATAATCCGATGCAAAGCTCGAATCTGCAGCAGTTGCAGCCGTTCCACGAGCTTCTGCGGCACCGTATCTTGAAGAGTCGTAGTGCCGAGTGCGGTAATCCGGTGTGTAGCTCTGAAAAGTAATGAGTTGGGAGGGGTGGGGGGGGGGGGTTCCAGAAACCAGAAATAATCAAAGTACCTTCTCGAAACGACCGTAATCGGCTGATCGATCGTATGCTTCTGTATGTGATGATGCACCATGCAGTGGTTCCCTACGGCTGTCGAACGATCGGTAACCATATTCCGTGGTCTGCCGCTCTTTCTCGAGCTTTCGAGTTTCTTCTAGCTTGCGATTGATGATTGCGGGTAGATTCCTACAATAGGGTAATACGTAAATTCCCAGAGTTCTGCTAGGGCTCCCGAACGCGTCGGTTTCAATGTAAGAGCTTTCAAAAGAAAGTCGACACAAATTATATTTCAACATCCACTCAATTTCAAAATTTCAACAGAAATCCTGCTCTGGTGGACGAACTCGGGGCCGCCTGCTCATGACCCCATGGGGACATGCTTCAGAGAGCCAAAGTTGAAAGAAACATTGTTCAAGATCTCCACTAGGCTTCGCGACAGTGTTTTGTATCCTCATAGGTACCAATTTCAACAGAAGTGCCACTCAAACGTACCCTAGCGAAGCGCTCGCGTCACGGATGCGTCGCGTGTCAGGCGCGTAGCCCGGGGCGGGTTGCCGCTGTTGATCAATTACGTCACGCCAATCGCGTGATTCCTGAAACAAAATAATCGAATTCACTTCAAATATATAGAAGCCAGATCAAGAAGTGATGCGGCTACTTCGTGTTAGAATGAAACCATTAGGGATGGAACTTTTTAGAATTAAGGTCAAGACGGTCACGAAGTAGATTCGTTGTAAAAAAAAAGTATCAAAAAGTGAAAGTAAAAAGATGTCAGTAATCTAAAGGGCTATGAATACCCTATGGATAATATCTAGCACTAAGTTACACGACACAATGAAGGATTATCTGCCTACAAAACAACCATAAACATTGTACGGAAACACAAAAGGACAAGACGGACACAGTTCACACCCACCACCACCCTTCGTTCGGGGATCCACATGCGTTTTTCCTTTTCTTCATATTCCATGTGCTCTTCAGTTCGTCGCTCGACACTCTTACTGTATCGCGGTTGTCGCCATGTGTCCCGCGAAGCCCGTCGCTCAGCATCTCTTGCTCGATCGTAATCTCTTTGTAAGTCGATGTCGTAGCCACGTCGTTCAAAACGATCCGAATAGTCGCTTGCACGATCGTACGTTCGACGGTAGGGTTCTGAGATGTAGTAGTCGTCGCGGCGGTCATACTCCTTTTCGAGGACATAGTCGCTCGACCTCGATCGCGGAATATGGAATGGGCGTGGCGCGTGTATGCTACGGTAGTCGCCGTCCAAGCGCCGGATTGGAACCACCGTCGTTCGGGGTACGTAGTCACGACGTCCTACTCTCTCTTGAGTTGTTGTTCGCTTGCGATACATCTCATCCAGTTCCAATTTTTCTCGAGTATAGGCGTCACGATCTAGATACCTGTCCTCGTAGGAGTAATCTTGTCCACCTCGATCGCGTAACTCGTACGAGCTACGCGATCGCCGATGAGATGTTGGATAAGAGCAAGCCCAACGATCACTGCGGTAATCACGTGTGGTTGTGGTGGTGCCGCCGGTTCTGCTTTCACTACAGTGGGCTCCTGATGGGGGCGAGTAGTCGATCTCGGGAGATCGTCGCAGAATTCCAACGGGAGGTGTTGGCGATATAGACTGACGAAGTGTTTTGCGCTAAAAATATGAGAGAATGAGGAACAAGAAAGAAAAGAGTTGATGCGAGGATGAAACACGCGAGTTGAAGAAGAAGCACAGCGAACCGAAGTGGTGGACTCATACGACGGAAGATTTTCTCCAGCTTCTAATTGGACTTTTTTATATTTTATTTTTTCTGAATTAATGCCAAACGAAGGAGGGAGATTCGGCGATTACTTTGGATGAACCTCTCAGGCCAACAATCAACAGAAACCTGACATCGTATCCTTGAAAAAATTTAATAGTTCGAAAAAAGTAACAGGAGGGGTGCACGCCGTCGCTTGGTTCAATGAGGCAAGATTCGATCGCATGTGCCAAGTGGTCCTCTACAGAGCACTTGCTGAGAAAGTTATGCAATTAACCGGTAATGGTGTGGGCACATATTAAGAAGGCCACAGGATCGTCCTATAAGGGGAGCAATGGAGTTTGAAGTTCAACGGAAGCGACAACGAGGTGCTCCAAAGAAAGGGTAAGGGACGTGATTATGGACCTTGCGAAACTGATGTGAAGGCAGATGATGGCCTAGGTAGAAGGAAGTGGAAGCATTAGAAAAGCACGGTTCACGATTATTTTGAGGTACCCGTTTTTATTCGAAAAGGGGGAGTATGGATTGGGAATAGTTCATCGGTAATGACGAAAGCGAGAGAATTCGCCGATTCCGAGAAAAATATGGCTCTTCGAAGGTAAGGAAAATAGAGGTTGGCCAAGATCGCTCGTTTATTGCAATTACACAAAGAGCTGACTATAATGAGCAAGAACTGTTTAGAATTTTTCTTCACTGTCGCTATGGGTCATACAATCTGCTTGAACTTCCTACATGGGTTCCCTTGTGATCGGTGCAGCCTCTACAATGACGGTGGAACTCGTCCGAGGGTATACACAAGCCAAACTTTGAGCCCTTATAACTCGCTAGCTAGGCATTTTCCTATCTAATACTGCCAGATATGGTTTACGAGGGGGCCTCAAAGTCATCATGTGTGAGAATCTCAGGAACCATCCATTTTTATCGTTTATTGTGCCTTCAAACTGTACAGCGCCCGGTCCCGATAGGATCAAACCAGAACATCTGAAGAGTATACCACAAGTCATCATCAAAACTCTGGCTAGGCTCTTCACGCGGTACCTGTCGGAATGCAAAGTACCCACGTCGTGGAAAACTAGCAAGACTGTATTGCTGTACAAAAAGGGAGATCCAGACGATATTGGCAATTATCGCCCAATCTGCCTGCTGTCCGTAATCTACAAGCTTTTCACTCGTGTCATCCTAAACAGGATTGGCAGAATATTAGATGAAGGACAGCCATGCGAGCAAGCAGGGTTTCGGAAAGGGTTCAGTACAATCGATCATATCCACACCCTAACAAGGCTCATTGAAGTATCGCGAGAGTACAAAATGCCTCTATGTCTTACGTTCATCGATTTGAAGAAAGCCTTTGACACTGTCGAGACAGAAGCGGTAATCGAAGCCCTGGGCAACCAGGGTGTTCCTACTCAATATATAAGGATGCTTTGTGAGCTCTACGATAACTTCACGACCAGGATTTCACCATTCTATAAGGAAGTCATTGTCAACGTGAAGAGAGGTGTTCGGCAAGGCGATACCATATCGCCCAAACTTTTCAGTGCCGCTCTCGAGAATATCATGCGTCATTTGGAATGGGAAGACTTGGGAGTCAAGGTCGACGGCCGCTATCTACATCACCTCCGCTTTGCAGACGACATCGTTCTCATAACACCGAACATCGAGCAGGCGGAACGAATGCTGGCCGAATTTGACAATGCTTGTGGAAAGATCGGATTGAGACTGAACTTAACGAAGACGATGCTCATGAAAAACGGTTTGGTACCTGATGCTCCCTTCACGCTAAACGGAAAGAATATCTCCGAATGCTCTAGCTATGTGTGTCTAGGTCGGGAAGTCAACATGATGAACGACCTAGCTCCGGAGCTGTGCAGAAGGAAACGCGCTGCGTGGGGAGCATTTAAGAATATCGAGGGAGTAGTGAAGAAGACAAAGAACATCCGGCTCCGCGCTCACCTTTTCGACACTGCTGCTCTTCCTGCTTTGACGTACGCCTCAGAGACTTGGACTCTACGAAAGCAGGATGAGCATGCTGTCAGCGTTGCTCAACGCGCTTTGGAAAGGACGATGCTCGGAATTTCCCTGTACACGCAAGTGCAGAAGGGAATCCGGAGTTCCGAGCTCCGTCAACGAACGAAGATCAGGGATACCGTTGACCACGCCAAGAAATCGAAGATCAGGTGGGCCGGACACGTTATGCAATATAGTGATGACCGTTGGACCAGGGCGGTTACTGACTGGATCCCTCGGGACATCAAACGAACTCCAGGAAGGCCGCCAACGAGATGGTCAGACTTCTTCACGAAAGCTCTGAACGAAAGGAATGTTGATCCTCGTGTCCCTGGAGCGATTCATTGGACCACTCTGGCTCGTAACAGGGA
Organism: Haemonchus contortus; assembly: GCA_000469685.2. Taxonomy (NCBI): domain Eukaryota; kingdom Metazoa; phylum Nematoda; class Chromadorea; order Rhabditida; family Trichostrongylidae; genus Haemonchus; species Haemonchus contortus. The sequence goes on from LS997564.1 coordinate 14,004,800, forward strand.
CGAATGGAGACGTTACTGGCGCCCGCTCGAGGAAATCGACGATCAACGGGACGACAGGTGATACAGGTGATTGTGCCTTCAAAAAAAAAAGGGATCTTGCGACGGCGCAGGGTTCACGTTAGGAATGATCAGACAGCGACATCAATCGCTTCCTCTTTGTTGTTACCCTTGTGGGAGACTTCGAGGTGCACTATCGAGTGATCCTCCAAAGCTTATCGAAACTTTCCGTCGTATGAGAATAAAAACAGAATACAATCAAAAGAGGAAACAGAGGGGTGGCTGCGAAAAGGATAGTACAATAGGGAAGCAGGATAGATCAGGATAGATGATGCAAATGCATTGTGATTTTAACGTGAAACTTAAATGGAACAACCATTGGAGGAGCGAAAATAAAACAGAAAAAAATAAAAATTGGCATCATCGAAGTTGGGATTTGATCTTCAGTCCGACAATATATTGCCGAGACGTAGCGGCGGCAAGAAGGATTGCTACCAGTCGGAGAAGGACGAACTGGGCACATTTTTGAGGGCTACAAGAGTAGCTCTTTTGCGACATCCATGTACGTTCGATTGAGCGAATTTTCGTGGATACTTTGCCACGAAATATCATGGCATCCCTGGTCGTCCCTTTATTTGCATTGGTCGACTTTTGAAAGTTGCAGCACGCCTCAGAATTCCATTGAGAATAGCAAAGCTACTCGATGTGTACCAGGGGTCTGTGCAACGAAATCCGAGACAATCGAGTCGGTGTTCTCATATTCTTGAGCAACTTTACTTCCATTTATTTACCATTCATTTACATGGCCTCGGAGAGACAATCGGCACAGTGGCTTGGATGGCGGTCCAATCCGTAAAATTGGTGCGCTGCTACCACCACTCCTCTGCCACTTCGTCAATTCTCCAGAGGATGCTTTTATCCTGGTGACCTTTAACTGGAGGTCTTCTTTGCCCATTTTCAGCTGAAGTGAATATCAATCTCGCTTAATAACATTCGGTAACGATATGCAGAAATGTGTCCTTTTGCGTCACCCTGCGACGATGCAGCAAATCGCTAAATTTGGGAATTGGGTATGATGTTCCATTAGGTAACGGGGACTGAAGGAGGGGCGTTGAACACTGTTCATGAGAAAAAACCAAATGAATTCAGAAGGGGCTTTGGACTGTGGGATATCATTCCTCCTCACAGGGACCTGAGCCCAAAATTCCACAAGGCCTGAGCCACATCTCTGTCTAAATTATGAAGCCAAGCTTTCATCAATGGAAAAACTCAGAGTAAAGAAGAGGGAACAACTTGAGCCCCTTCCCTTCTCTACCCTTTCCTAAGAAGAATGCCTTGGAATGCGGTTCAGCACCCATTCACTGTAAACCTTGCCCTAGATGAGGACTACCGGAATTTCGAAAATTGGCGGAGGAAACCATTCATATGTGGTGGGGATTTATAGAACTCACTATTCAGTGGACCCAAATCTTTCGATGTCGTGGAAACTTTCCGTTTTACCATCAATTACCGCCACCACGCCTATACTTTTGACCCCCAACCCGACGGTTTTCTATTTTAGAAAATTAAAAACTCAAAGAAACCTAGCAATCTGTGCGAGAAAGCCGACAAGCTGCACAAAGGAGAGGTGCCAATGAACTAAAATGAAATGTCTGACAGGTAACGGGGGGTATAAGCTGCTCGGTGCGGGCATGCTCAAGAAAATAAAATTCGCAGGACGCTCAGACACCGATACTGCAACAGCAACAACACAACGAAGTCAAGAACAGACCGTTTGGCATGAATCACAAATAAAAACAACAACTCCACAGAGCACATACACAAGCCGCATTTCAAGGACGTCATCGCAAAAAAATCCATGCTGAAGGAGCCACGAACAGAGGGCAACATAAACAAAAAGGTTCATGCAATGGCATTGAACGAGTTTTCGGTTGTGACTCATTTCGGACAGGACCAGCTGAACTATACTGAAGTTTCAACCGGGAACTCGTCCATAGCCAGAAGAAATGGAAAACTCTGGATCAATCGATGAAATGGCTCACCAAATAAGATCTTCCAGCTACCGTATCATCTTCAAGATGGCGACTTTCTTCATGAATATGAGTCTGAAAATATTTATTGAGAATTACCTGGATGGGTTTATTTGTGAATTATTTGCCATGCCATCAGTGGGAACTTTAGGGTTTTTACTTATTTATATAAACACTCCACTGAGTGCGCCACAACTAGTAGCAAATGAGTCGATAATAAACTCAAATTTCATTACAATATTCGCTTAAAATTACTCAAAAATAGAATCCATTTAAATTTGTGAATTGAAATTTCTTTAGCAAAGGCACTTCCAAAATTTTCGGTAACCTTAAAAAAATGGCAAAGTAAGAACACCGTGGCCATTCGAAAGCTATACGCCAGCGAAATACGTGCTTTAGAGCGTAGAAGTTTAGTATGTTAACGTTACCGTAGTTACTAACTCAAAAGATACTAATCGATTGCGATTCGTGCTTGGAAATCGATGGAAAGGACTTTTAAGGTGGAAATGTATTGTCGTCTGTGCACAATATTTACAGAGGCAGACAGGCGTAGGCATTCGATTGTTGGCCAACGTCGAAAAGCACTTGAAATGGAATGGGAGCAGGAAGTCAAACGAGAATAAATGGTAGGCCATGATTCCACCCCTAGCAAAAAAAACGTGGATGTAATCGAAAGCGCCAGTGACCTATGTAATAACCAATTAATAAATAACTAATACAGATAGGGCAATGTTCTACAAGTTTACCACCTATGTATGTAGTTCTACTTTCAAATTCGTCCCTAACATGGAGGGAATTCATCTTTGGGTGAACCTCTGCTTACGATCCGGCGGTGAGCCACTGCCCCCTACGTTGCAAAGAGATTTGGCATGAGCAATAGTTTTGTAATATAGCGGATGGATCCAGAGACGAAGGTGTAACGGAGGCAATTGAGGCCGCTACCACACGCTTCCGGTGATCATATCCTTGTCTGGGTCTTGCTCGAGTCAATCAAAATTCAACCATGTAGACCCAAATGCAATAATTCAATTCACAGTGGAATTTACCCAGGAAATGGGGAAAAACCGACTCGTCTACAAGCTGGCATCGGTAGCCATTGTAGCCAGCATGAAGTCCTAAAGGATAAAGTCTTGCGGCATTGTTCAATCACTTCGGAGTGATACGTCTACGAATTGACTTCCATTCAGAATCGTACAGGCGTACTGAATGCGTATTTGGCCTATACAATGACTTACGGTAGCCAGATGATGAACAAGTCAGAGCTTTCATCCTCCCAGACGAGTCTGGTACCAATTAACCGAAGGATTGGTAGGGTTGGGCGGATAGCGATCCGGGATTCAAACCCGAGACCATGCCTGTGTGAAGTGTGCCACTTCCCACTTCACCATCTCCGCTAATATCAGCCAACGGGCAGCCATACAACTGCCTTTAGATTCTGAATAAGAGCCGTGGGCACATTCAGAAAAGAAATTCATTCTTTCTGATCAGAGCACTTCTCATTTTACCATCGGTAGTATTTTGAGAGAAAAACCAAATACGTTGAAAGTAAATACGATTTTATTCTCTCAATTTTCCAGAACCGAATTTTTTCGTATAGGTTGAAACGAGAAGATCGAGAAGCATTTGATATTTTAAAAGTTCTCACTCTCGATCGATTCTCATATTTTAGAAGATGTACATTTGTAGTATGACTCATTCAACGAAAATGTTGCTGAGAGAAAGTCAGGGGATTTTTTGCGCTGAAGCTGGCTCTGGGTACCCTCCATTTCTGGTAGTATGAGTATTAGATCTGTTACCTCCATGGGTGGGGACGGTAGGGAAGCATTTAAGTTTATTATGGTAATACGATAGGAAATCCTAAACGGTCGTGAACTGACCCGCAAACCCGTCAACACTTCCGAGGCCATTGCGTTCCCCCAATGTATTCTGAATCGTTGAAAGGCATGGTGATGGCTCATGTAAACAAAGTTGCTTAGTAACAATAACAACAACAATAGTCATTTCGGGGGTAAGCCTTTACTGGAGCGAATGAGAATTCATAAAATGAATCACTCTGCATGATATACAGCCCCTGAGAACAATGGGGGCAAGTGGATTCAAAATCTTAATAATATCAAATTACATTACCACTATTCGTCTTCCTGGACAACAGAGCACCATACCGAATCGTAGAAGTTAGCAACGACGACTGAAAGCTTCAGATGGTCGTACTACTACTACTATAGGGAAAGTATCGTCAGCGTTCTGTCGTACACTCATCAGACATCTTCTGAGAGGCAACAATTGGTTGAGGCAATGATTCAGCTGAACAATACCGTTGTCGACAAGCGCAACATACCAACGAGCGAATTGTTGGCCAGGAATTCGCCGTCGGTAACGGAATGGTCTGCACTGTTTCGTACGTGGGGCCTCAGGGAGTGAGATCCTGCGTACTTCTAGGGCTCAATGATTCTGGTATATTCCTTGACTCGCGGGGTAGCTGGTGTAGAATTCACTGGGTACTCGCTGATGGGCTGCACTCAAATTGACAAATTCTGAAAGAGTAGATCCCTTCCAAAGTAGGAAATCATTCTCTATATGATTCATTTCGTGGAGCGAGCTTTCGCCTCATGCACGCCTTCCTCATTCTGCAACCGCTGCGCTACCGCGCGCCCCACTGCCACATATCCCGCACATTGCCCATTTCCCGCCTTGTATTTCAAAACATCTTAGTAAACTCCATGTGATGCGTTACTGTAGTGCGTACTTTCTAGCAATTAGCCAGAATATGGCTTGATTTATTGGCAAAACAGAGTTTTAGTAAGTTGAACTGCTCTCCAATGTTGACTTTAAACTATATAATGAAATATGATATAATTAAATTTAAATTTAATAGTAATGGCAATGAATATCGTGCTCAATATTGAGATTACAGGGAGGCAACCCTAATAGAAAAAGTAAGATCTGGATCGAGGTTAGACTTACATCTCGGGGCAGTGTCGATCGCTTCGGGACCGCACTCACTGACTCGTTCTCTGTGCTTATGCGACGCGGTGCGGCGAAGGGTGAGGTCTGAACACTGGCCTATTCAGTTCTCACGAACACATTCAATTTTTTGCTAGACTGAATATTAATCGGCTAGAAATCAATTACATACTGTTACTGCACTTACCGTTACAGGAATTGGCGTGACCCTTGTAGTTGCAGGTTTGGCAGGTGGAAGATCGTAGTTACGTATCAGTCGCGGTTCCTCTTCAGAAGCGCGGCGGTAGGAGTATTCTGAAACAAAAAGAAAAATACCGCTTCAACCGTTACGATATTCATCGAGAGACTCACCCTTCTTCTCGTCCTCCGCCGCTTTCGCTGCGGCTCGCTCACTTTCTGGCACGAAGTCTGTCAGTTTGCCGGGACCCGTTTTTTCGTGCATTGATGTCACTCTGAATGGGATACATTAGCCTAAATGTGCTCACGGTAGCTAGATTTAGTAATAATTTGTTACAATCATAACGGCAACACTTTTACGGCACCTGACAATTTTTTGGAAGATTTGTCGCAATTTTTTATAAAGGCAGAGATCACGACGATTTTGGGGTTGCTAGTTTAAGACGAATGTGGCAAAGAAAACACGGGAAATGGCGTCTTCAAAGAAGTTACGCCTTTGAAAAAGTAAAATTAGTGGTTGGACGAGTATGTGACGGCAGAAGTTGAACTGAAGGAGAATTTGGACGAGCTGTTCAAATGCGCGCGTCACTGCATATAGCTAGCTGCAGAAATCTGCCTGCGTGCAGGGTGTAAGTCCTGGTGCGAATGGTGCATCACTACAGCTTTCACAACGCTCAATAACTCGTCCGCCTTGGGTATGTACGTCGACTAAGAATTCCAAAAACTCAGAAATATCGTGAATTTTGCCTTGACCTGCCTTACCCTGATTCTGACACATCCTTTAAACTGCCCTACGTAGTTCGATTCACCCTGTTTGCCCGATAAATAAATACCAATCAGGTACTCTCACTCACTTGTAATCGGATGACCCATTGACAGATCTGTATTCGGTACGGGTGGTCGTCCTACTATCAAAATAGCTACGGCTCGGTGAAACAGCAGCCGAACGCTGACTTGCTGAAAATGAAGGAGGTGAATCAACAGACACTTCCCATGAGACTTAAAGAAAAAGCGTTGGGCCTTCGAAAGATCTTTTTGAAGGTGCAATACAATCGATTTCTTTTTTCATATCATTCGAACAGTTTTTAAGGAGTTCAACGAAACTTGTGCCATTTGAGGAGCTTGAACTATAATAACTGCATGTAGGCAGAATAGTTGAGCTTAAGCAACTATGTCACACTTGCCCTTCTAGTGAGATCAAAATCCACCGAAGGCAGTCAAACATTCTCCGCTAAGGAATCTTTGGCTGTTCTTCGAAAAACGTTCAAGATGATAAAGTGCCCTATCAGCAGATTAGCTGGTCTTACAAGTCATTTACAAATGAAATAACTTCTTCACAACTCTGGATGGAGGCGTACACAAAAGGATACCGGAGGGAATGATGGAAGCCAATCTTGGTCTTCACGTATTCATGATCATAAGATAAGAAAATAGTCACCTGAAATAGAGCTATCCCTTCTACTTTGTGGGATCACCCCAGCGGACGTCGATCGCGGCAATGAATTGTATTCCCGTGGTGATGGATGATCTGTTCGTGGCGCTGAAATCAGTATAAATTATTCAAGTGTCTTGTAACTGATGTAGATCATCAAGCGTTGCAGCTTTGCAGAGATTGAACTCTCCAAATCTTGCTGCTAGTCACATTGACGCATCGCAACCGCTCGCGTCAGAACGTGCTGGACACGGAAACAGCGAGGGGAAACAATTCAGGAACAGTTTTACAGTGTGATATAATAGGTATAGGAGCAGGGTGAATAAACTTGCAGAGAAAAAGGTGGTAATACTCAGGAGAAAAAAGCACAAAATAAACAGGAAGAGAAGCAGCATGCCTCGGCTGTGTTTTCGCTTAAATTCTGCATAGGAATCGATCGTCTTCTCGGTGAACACTGAACGGACTTTGTCGAAATTTTCCACAGATGTAATCGATTTCACTTGAGCGATCTTTGCTGAAAAGGAAAGCAGGAAAGTGGAAAAAATAAGCATTCGGGATAGAGAAAATGCGTAAAAAGTGATGGAGGTTGTCATGCACAAATGGAAGACGGCTATGGTCCGCTTCTATTCTCTGGAAGGAAGCATGCGATATCTGTAGAACCTAGGGAATCCACAAATCTCATCACGAATGCACAACGCATAACATAGGACAGAAATTGGGAATCTTAAAAGCCTACTTTTGGAACTAGAGCTACTGTCGGAAAAATAGCCTTGACACCTAAACTACGGCAGGGCATAAATACTATGACAAAGTGACTGCTCTAAATCGCTCCATTCTAATCAAAATTGTCTACAACAACAGCTTTTATACAAATCATTCCGCATTCCACATTATTTCCCTCTACTCGTCGGACATCTACTCAGGTTCGCAATGGGGACGAATGGAGACGTTAGACGGGTCTACTCTGAATCCTTTTAGCAACTCCCGCCATGCTGTTCTGGTCCGCACCTGCAAACGCCCTAAAATCATATTCCCGAATTAAAATAACGAAGTAGATTCATCTGGTTCCATGGCGTCTGCGACGGAGCCTTCAGGTTCCGTCCATTCTGGCATGGTCACTGACACTTACCTGGAGATCAACCAGCTAGCGCTCCATACGTCTTTGAAATTTATTTATGAGATCCTTCGCTGTTCTCGTTAACACCCACGTTGCACATCTACACAACTGAGTGAACATCACCCATATAGTTTCCTTCGATTTGATAGTTTCCTTCAGACGGGTCGGATGCGTTTTGCTCCTGTGGAAATTCAGCCCATGCTTTTCATAGAACTACTTTCAGCCATCCAATCATACAGCGGCTTTCAGCACAGATGTTTGGTTGACAACGACCTTCCTCGGGGCTTCTTCTGCCCCATCAACCGAAGTAATCTGCAAATTTGCAGACTCTGCCCAAACTATCACCGATGAGATATGCGAATTAGAGAGACTGCTGTTTCTCCTATATCGACTTCTTCGGATGTCCTAGAAAATACATGGAAGTCTTGCTGTGAATACTTGCTTAATCTGGAAACTTTTTCGTAGGTAAAAAAGGTTCTCATGCGCACGCTGTCTGCGGCCATCTCCAAGAGTTTCTGCGCTTTTCTACTGTTCTCTTTCTTAAGAGGTCCGTAAGAGCCTACAACTTTTGAAATTCCAAGTAGCGCATCCCAATTTCACTACGCTTCTCATCGCTCGACTTAAACTTCCAAACCTCAACCATCTTTTCCAAACCCCTCTATGATTGCGGTTGGAGCTCTGATCATTTTCACGACTTGATTGATGGCTACCGAACTGGACTACCTCCACGAGGATGACCACGAGGTGTCCTTGTCGCTCCAAAAGTCTATGAACAGGGTATATGCATCTTGTTAGGGCATACTCCGGCAGGAGACTAAACAGAACCGACCATAAGACCGCCTGGCATGTACGAGAATCGCCACTCGATTCGGATGAGTCCACACCATTGACTATCGAAGAAATGAAGAGCAGAAATTAGGGATGTTTAAACAAAAAGGTATGACTGCGACCAGGAGTGCAGTCGTCAAAAAGCAACGGAAAATTTCGATGCAAGTGAGGTGAACGCGTGCGAAAACTGGTCTTAAAGAGAATAGAAGCTTGATCACGGAGCAGGCGTTCCAAGAAACTCTCCAGAACCACCGCTCCCAATCAAAAATGAATAATAAACGCAGTCTTCGGTTGTAGAGTGGGAAGGCAAGAGGGCACTACTGCTTTTCATTACCCATAGACTCGTAAAATAACATAAATAAAGGAACAGATCAGCGATTCTCCACTATCAAAGCATGTGGAAACCCTCGACATCTGATTGCGGAACATCCCCTCCAGATACATTTATAGCCAACGTAAATAATTATATTGCTTGCTGCCCTCCTGAAACCGATCATTCATCAACTTACCGTCCTTTCTTTCTATGCATACTTCAGCTTCACCCAATCGAGCTGCTTCGTGTAGCATTCGATTGATCGCCGACGGATATTTGTCTTTGAGGTCTTCTCCATTTATGGAAATCACTCGATCACCGATCTGAACTAGCTGCTTTTAGGTTGCTTGTGGGATTTTTCAAACATTTTTATTAATAATTGAAAAAAAACCGAACTAAAACAAGAGAAAGGGGTGCCTCAGTACACTACCGCTATCGGTCGGATCCCTAAGCTCGCCCCGCTCAAATCAACCGGGTTCCCCTTTTGCCCTGTCGGTACTAAACTAGTCCGGGATGATAAAAACATCGGAATGTGCACCAGCCGAATCCTGCAATCATTGCAGAGGTCGCGATGGCACACTAAAAAGCAAGTCGAATTTAGAAAGTGAATCGAATACTTGGCATAATCCGAAAAATGCAAAAAAAAATCCCATTCAGTACACCATTACGACTCTGAAAGTCGAATGCGTGGGCGCATCTCAGACGGGATTGACTGACGCCCCAAGAGTTTATCACTTATCGCGACGATTTAAGGCAGTTTATGGCTCTTGTGGGTGTGTAAGCTTTGGGATTCCCGAGATTGCAAACTCCATACGTAACGAAGGATCTGGAGGGTCTTTTATTCTAGAGAATTGTCTCGAGTATTGTCTGGCCATATATGAGGACTTAGGGCGGAGGCGGTGCAGTGGCACGTGGTCACGCACGGTCACTGGTCAATCCCGGATCGATATCCGCTCATACCAACCAAGCCTTCCATCCCTCCGGGATCGCCTAATTGGTACCAGACTCGTCTGGGAGGATAAAAGCACTAACTTATAGATCGCTTGCCTACCGCAAGTCATTGTATAGGCCACATACGCATTCAATATGTAAAGAGATTTTGAGTGGAAGTCGAATGCGTGGTGGCATCCCTCAGACGGGATTGACACAATTGGTTCTCTAGTCCTCAAGCTGCGACGAAAGCGTAGAGGCTGAAAAGTCAGCCCAACAGCTTGGGAGGGCTAAAGCTAGCCCACAGACACACAAGTCTTCCCATGCCAAGTTGAGGAAAAGTCGGTCTGGTCGAGTTTATGGTTTTGTTACTGTTTACATCCCAATTTGGTAATGCCGTCTGAGTAAGTTAGCAGAAGCCAGCACCAACCAGCAGTCCTGCTCGATCGGCCGGTGAGCTGACTATGACGCTATCAATAGTCGGACGTCCACGTTCGATTGTAATTGAAAATCCTAGGCCTTTCTGTACTGGGTGGGTGCCCATAGTCACTGTCACTGTACGAACATTCTCATCCTAAAAATAGCCAATAATAAAAACTGAGGATCCTGAGGTTTGATAGGACCGAGCGATCACCTTCTTAGGCTGATAGGCTGCCGGTGATTCATCGAAAGGTATATCTACGGTACGATATGCGGTAGTTGGAGGCATGACTCTATGTCGTTCTGGACTCGTTGATGACTGGCCACTGACGGTTGCCGTTCTCGAAGCCGCTGTCGTCGTCAATGGTGGAGGAGGTTGAATATGATGACTGATGTGCGAGATGAAAGTTGTGCCCTGAAGGGAAACTTCAGTAAACTGAAATCAAAGAAAAAGCTGTAGCGCTTAGGCGATATGATAACTTACCCGACTATCGTCCACTGAGGACGGAACGGTTTCGATTCTCTTCGATGCCGGGTAACGAATCGCTGTCACCTGACATCAGGTAACAGAGTTTTTTAATAAAGAAAAAGAGAACATTAGAGGACATGACAGATGGATGGGGCTCTGTCATGCGGTGCGGTTGCGGGGCGGTCAGCTTCGAGCCATACGTGGTCGCCCAGAAGTATGACCGCACCATCCGAGAACTGTGGCGGCCAGTTCATATTTTAGCTCATTTTCGATGGAATTAAAAATGAATTAAAGGGAACAGTGCGGGTCGCCTCCAACTTGATCCTTGCATTTTCATATGTTTTAGAAGCCGTCTTAATGTCCAGAAAGACAAAATAAAATATTTTGGTCCGTCAGCCCCTCCTTTAACCGTGTGGTCCGTCAGCCCCTCCTTTAACCGTGAAAAATATGCCAAAAATCATGAAACCAATATTCGAAAAGGAGACTTTCACAGGATGTATGTTGATGCTCTACTATCTCCAGGGTCGAAAGTGGGGTTCTCCTGGGATGAATAGAGGGGTTCATGCTTTCCATTGGGTAGAACTATAGTAATAAGACATACAGTAAGCGATATAATGGAGAATTTCCAGGAAAACAATAGGAGCATTTTGAAAGGGTAAAGAAAGAATCCTTTCTAACCTGTCCTCTTTGCTCCCGGTTAAGCTCGACGGTCAGATCGACGCTATCTGAACAAGTGCAAGTTGGTTTTCCAATAAACCATTCTCCCAAAAAAAAAACTCTTAGGAAAGCCTTTAAAAGCAATCCATATTGTACTTGACCCCCGAAAAAATCTCATTAAATATCGCGTAAAAATCATCCTAAGTGCGGTTTTGAAACCAGTTAGCCTTCTCTTTCGCCAGATCATATCTTCATCGTCATAAATCGTTTCTAAGCGGTGATCGTAAAAGTTATGTAAGGTCAAATTTCAGCCAATTTTTTCGGAACCTTGGAAGTGACGTCACCAGCAACTACTAGGAATGACTTCCTTTCTCGAAGAATCGAAATGATTTATTTCTTAGAAATAGAGTACCCTATCTATAGATAGCCATAAAGTTAGAAATATTGACATAACTATAGGCGAAACTGGGAAGGCGGCTGGTCACCCAAGTTCCTCTTGGGTAGGAAGCATAGTAGTTTTAAGGTGATACCCACTCCCAAGGAGAATCTGGGAGCCAATAGCACCAATAGCCAAGTACCCAAGGTTACTTGAGTTACATTTGAAAAAAAAACAGGAACTCACGATTATCTTTATATTCCGTGTATGGCTTTGCACTCGTCTGAAAAATCTTCAATCACCGATTGGCTATTAAAACTCAAGCACAGAAATTTTTGAAAATTAAATTGAATTAAATTGAATTTTTTTTCCGCAGTCTACTCTTTCAAGAAGAATATTAGCTGTGCTAATTTCATGTGCCACTACTACACTTAACTTGGGAAAAAAAATAAAATTTAAAATTCAAAAAATCGACCGATCTAAAAGAAACAAATCGAATAATAACTGTATCCCTAGGCTACGATCCCCAAAAGAGAATTGATTGAGTAGGGGAATAACAGTCTCACCATTTTGGAAGCATTCAAGCCCATATCGTCGACGACGTCGATCGAAAATGCCGTCGTAGGGATCTCTACGAAAGTAGAACAACGGAAGGAATTACTAGTATCCGTTGTAAAACTCGTAGTTCGCTTCAGATGACCCAGACTGATATCGAAATGGTCCGCTAAGATGGCGTAGGCAGTTCCGGGAGCATCTGAGAGGAATTAGGAAGAGAACGAAATCAAAACCGCGGCGTGAAGATCGCCGACAGACGATAGGTGTGAAGTGCGCCTTTTGGGTGTGCACCAATAGACAGAGACGTCATAGTTCATGACATTTCTCAACAGAAGCACATTGCCAGTTTCCGAACGGGGAAACCTTTCACGAAATGTCATTTTCCATAAAAAGAAAACTTCTTGCGAAGCAACTGCTGTACGACTCGACTGCACTTGCTCACTGCAGGACTTGCCGAGCAAAGCAAACAGTACTTTGTAGTTTGTTGTTATGGCAGAACAACTTCGGGCATACTTCGAAAAAGTCGAGATTTGAATAATTATAATGATTAACATGACGATCTGTAGCAGAATCATGGCTTCCCGATTGGTTTTCGATTTTAGACAAGTCTCCCAAAAAGGGCTTGGACAAGGTTTAGCAACTATTTTCGTGCTTACTTTGTTCAAGAACTATAAGATCCGAGCCTCTGTTATTACCAGGGATAAAGTTACCGGGCGTCAATCAGTCCCCTCTGAGGGATGCACCCCGCATCCGGCTGCCATTCAGAATCGTAGTGCCGTATTGAATGGGTATGTGGCCTATACAATGAATTGCGGTGGCTAGCCGAGGTAGAAGCCAGTGCTTTCATCCTCCCACACAAGTCTGCTACCAATTAATCGACTTCAAAGGGATGGAAGGCTTTATAGGTTCATGCGGATGTCGATCCGGGATTCGAACTCGTGACCATGCGTGTACTATAGTATGTCACTTGCCACTATCTCACTTCCGCCCTTGACGTGACCGTATCCAACCAGATGGAACCTCTTATTAAGTCGTCTCCAATCCTCTAGTGGGAGAGGCAAATCTTCCGTTCCGTTAGCACCGACACTGACAGGAAGTTTTGATCAGCATAACCAGAAAACTGGGTGAACGAACCCTAGATATGCTTTTTAGGATCACCTGGGAACAGGTACATCTCAAACTTCCCAAACCTCTTCTGCACTCAGCTCTCAATCTCCAAAAACTACCGATCGACTTTGTGTCATATGTAATCGTCAAATGGAAAAGGGGATTAAAATGTGGTCGGTCGGCCGTTGTTGAATTGGAGCGATGACAGATCAGCTCAATGCGGCGCAAAGAAAAACCGCTACTGTCATAAACTCGCTCCTCGTCAAGGTCCCAAAAGAGGTCTGTCAGTGAGATTTGTTGCTGTGATCCTATTTTCACGTCTGAAAAAATTTATCCACCGATTTGATTGGAATTTTCACAAGTATACTGTGCAGCAATTCCAACCAGCCTGACTAGGTCGTACAAAACAAAATTGTTAGGAATTCCAGACCATTCTCTCAATTATGTAAGAGCTAATTTATAAAGGAAAAGCTAATAAGTCATCTCATACGGCCGTTGGACCCATATAGAGCAAGGGTAGAATGAAAAACTCAAGTTACCATTTCTAGAAAGTTCCAGGTATAATGAGTGAACTCCGAGATTAATGCCCGATTTTCAAACACCTCGAATAATTTATGACAAAAAACGCCAGCGGAATTGAGCGATGAAATTCCTGTAAAGCCATTTCTGCTAAAAAAAAAATCGGAAACACGATTAGTTTCGATAAAAGTGAGTCCATGGGCTGAGAACCTCATTCACTGACAAGTTTTCTAGAACGAAAACGATGTTGAACCGTCAGAAATCCAGGTTTGGACCCTTACTGGTACTGAACATTTTGTCAGGTAAAAATATTGGATCATTATTCGATAGACAGAAAGAAAAATAAGATATAAATATAAATAAATAAGTCTAAATAACAACTTTTTACGATGGTTCAAAAGTCAAAACATAAGACCTACCCGTTCCTCAAATCTGGTTGAGGGGCTTTTTATATCAGCGCTGACTGTCTCAAATCGTGACGATAACTCCTGCAAACGGATAAAGATGAAAACTAAGAAAACCTTACAAAAAAATAAATAAAATGCCAGAAAAACAGTCTCTGAAACAGTTTTACCCACAATTTTTGTTTCGAAAATAATCCGCTTTCTAGAGGGGCGACGAGATCGATTTTTATTCATCATGGATTCTAATGGAACCGATTTAGAAGACAAAGAGGTAATCGAAATGGAGGGAGTCTGCCGACTCAGATTCAGACGATTTAATTTAAATAACCAGTAAAGTTGACGAAATAATCAGTGCCATTGCATTGTTACTGAACTGCCCGTCGTCGTTTGAATCCCGCCCGCCGCCCAAATCAACCATGCCATTCAACTCGCCAGGCTTAGTTGGAATGAAACTTGTTCGACAAAACGGAAAGCACGATCGGGACTATGCGAGCCTAAATATGAACCCAGAATGCCAAAGTAGATACGTCCACGTCCACTACGAATAGAAAATAAGTGCTAGTGGAGGTTGGACAAACACTGACAATTTTATTAATTTTGTAATTTTAAGCCGAAACGGTCAAATAATCAGGTGAAATCGACAAGCACTGGCGTTACATAGAAATTACTTCTGAGGCGCGCCTTTACCTAGTAGATACCAGGTTAGGAGAGGACGGAGTCGGGTAGATACAACTTTGCGCTACATCTAATGCTAATTTAGCTGCTGTTCTAAGAAAATCCTAAGATACCATACAGAAAAGACAGCAGAACGAAGTTTTGAAATTAGTCTTCCATGTTGAAATACTACGGAGTTCTTCGACTATAGACTTTACTGTTCAGCTCCCACTACGTCGCGTCCTGATCAAGGCTGCGCTAGAAATTTTGTGAGTTCTTCAGTGACCAACCTGAACGCTTCGATCGCCGCTGAAGTGATGTCGCCGGAGATGAGGTGGAGGCGGAGGATAGTCGTCTTCTTCTGTCTTAGGCGGAGTGGATGTTGTGGATCTTGAGACGCTCAAAGGGATTACCACCTAAATTTTAGACATGAATGATTGCCTTTGAGAGCAACATTACTGTCGAATTCTTTTGAATTTAATGTGTATATCAAATTTATTTTTATTTACATCTACTTATTACCTCTTTCATTTGAGCAACTCATTTCAATGAGAAAGCCCCGTCATATAAGGTCGAACTCCCACTCTAACTAGAACTATTACTTCTTTTTCATAAGAAGCGAGAATCCTAGCACCCTCGCTTGTAATTTGCTCCAATTCACGGGTATCGATAAAAAACCTCATTAATAGTACAGATAACAAGACCAAACCCAGACGCCAGGGCGAATTCGATTTCTTCCCAAAAATTCTTGAATTCTTTCAACATTCAAAGTTTCCTGAAGGAAAATAGCAAGGTAGTCTACCCTGGCATAACCCTCAAGCATTATGAATGTCAATAGAAAGAGGTACCTGATCCAGTGAATCTGAAGGTAACGATGATGGAGGAGGTGGCGGTGGTGGTGGGGCGTAATCAGGTGGTTGTTCAGTTCGACTCTCGGAAGTCTCCGTTGTGTAAGTGGTATGTTTCGGTGAGATCGGATCGGACGTGAGCTTGGAGTCACCTGAAAAGTGTTCCATGAACGGCAGAATGCTAGCCGGCTGAAACGGACTTTTATCAGATTATTGACTACAACGCCTTCAAAGCGCTTTGCTAACTGCATTGAAGTCCCAGAAAATCCAATCATGCGTAGGGAGGGAACGATTTTTCTAGGAAGAAACCAGTTCTAGGATCACAGGCACCTACCTTATTTGGGAAATTTAAAAAAATAAAATTATTTTCTCACAGTTCATAAGTTTCAGAATATGCTGCAATCAATAAAAGGGCCGAGGAGCCTACTTAGCTTCCGGGCGCCAGATTCTCTTCTAGTAATAATTCCGTTTGATGAAGGTGCCAGATACGACCAATTCCTATTCCTCCCTCTCATATTTTCGATTTGCTTCTCGTCATCTATGAAGATTGTTTCTAGCTTCACTTCCAAAAGTTTTCAAGAACCACCGGAACCATTCCATAAAAATTTTGGGACCTTATTTTCATATTTCCTAGGACTGACTATTCAGACTGATGAGAGACTTCCAAAATGGAGCCCAGACCTGAAGCCCGAAAGGATGCACTACAGTATCTTACCCAGGTACTGTACTTATGAAAACGTAATCAATTAATACGCGAAATGATGAAAACGAACTTCTTGGCGAGAAATCCAGCGATGTGGACGGTGAATGAGAGTCGGTTGTGCGATTTTCGATACCTGAGTCGTTTAGATCCTCTTGATGAGAGGATGGCGAGTGAATTGTGAGGATTTCTTCTTTCGTCTCCTAAATAGTGAATACATAGCTATGAAATTTTTCTGCTAACAAAACTGAACAAATAAAAGGATGTCGAGAATCTTTTCGTGAATATTCTGTTTTCTCTTGAATCAACATTCCGTTCATGAGTATAATCCAGGGAAATCCAATTTTCATAAGCGAATGAACTAATCAGAGCAAGTCTTAGATTTTAAACTTCAGGAAAATAAACAAGAATTATGCTGTTATTGAAATTTAAGAGTTTTTTCTCGGATTCTCAAATATCACCGACTCTTGTAACTTGTTGATATGGGGCCCAGCACCAGTAAACGCTTGGGGATCAAGCCAAGTTTTGGAAAGAACTGTGGAGCATTCCCGAAAAAAGCAGCATGTGAGAAAGAAAGGAGAATGACAACATTAAGTAATAATAACCAGTTACAACAACTTTTTTTGCCGAAACCTGAGAAACCCAATAACTCTGAACGCTAGTAAATACGCTCCTGAAGGTTCCATCGAGTACAAGAAAAGATTCCAAGGAATTCACAGTACCTCTCACCAAAAGCTACTTACAGTTTCATTTCCTTTTTTGACTGAGAAAAATGGCAGGCATTTCGAAAAACTTTAACTCAAAAAGTTATCAAAAATGGGGAGGAACTGCGAGAAAAGTATAGATCAAATACATGGGATTCAGACAACAGCGGTTCCTCAGTAAACAGTAACTACTGCAATCGAGCGACACGTTTCGGTGATGAAACTCCAATAATCTTGAGCATTTAGAATCCGCCCACAAGTAAGACTTTGATGGCAAAATTAGCTTCTAACCGTAAAAATTGTGAAAAGTGAAGAGGAGACCTTCCGTCCGTGGAGCTTCGGTAACGATGTCATTTAGAGTTCGAAGAAAAAAAATATTATGACTCTTGAAATTCACAAAAAATTATTTTGATATCAACACAAACCCCCTTTTCGTCAGTGAACCTGACGATGTGATAACGTCTAGGATACGCCATATAGTGTGTTCCTTCGGAGATCAAGCAAATTCGCCTTGGCGATGTCGCGACGTCGGATGCGGCGGGCAACCGTTGTGCGCAGTGCGATGATGGCGGTCTGTCGACGCGACAAAATTGCCGTCGCAGCCACCGACTGAGTCATCGCAAAGCGATCACAATGCCATTTTCGCTTTGTTTTGTCCGATCGCATCCGACGAACCCATGAGTCGTGATGATGGGTCATACCGTGTTGAGTTGGATAAGGTAACACCCTTGTGAAAGGAGACAGGTGCACAGTACTGTCGAAAACAGAGGGGAGCAAGGAGATCTCTTCAGCCTTTTTCTAAGACGATATTGCTAGACCCAGGATACGAGAGCCTACAAGCACTCTGCGTGTCTGACCTCACTCTGACTCAAAACGCCTTACGAAGTATAGCCACACTCTACCGTAGCACCGTTTCTTGCAATAAATGTCGAGTTTCTGATTACTGTAAGGTTCAGTTCCCGGGGCATTCGTTGAAACTTCAGTGAAACACTCAAGAATCCGGAACTTTCGCAAAATATGGAATTCATACAATCAACGAAAACTCCAATACATAGAAAAACTTTACTGGAATGTATTCCTGACGCCACTTGATGGGTTAGTTACACTTTTGGATTTTTTTTGAAACTAATTCGACTTCTATAAGGAAGCGGAAGTTCCGGTGGTTTTCTAAAGTTTTCTGTACTGGACATACTATTGTATCAATCCAAGATAGCTTGTTATTATTGAAATAATTCAAGCTCTATGTTAATTAGAAATAATTCAAGCTCTATGTTAATTACATAAGTTCTGACCTTTTAGTCTATTGGCGTTAATCCATCCCGCCTGAGGGATGCGCTCCTCACTCGACTTCCATTCAGAATCATAGCGCGTAATGAGTGCCTATGAGGCTTATAAAATGTTTTGCGGTGGTCAGCAGATGTACAAGCCGAGAATCTTATCTTCCAAGACGAGAATGGTATCAACTGAGTTACTCTGTGGGGATGGAAGGCTTGGTTGGTCTAGGCGGATATCGATCAGGATTTGAACCCGTATGAGATAGTGCGCAACTTGCCACTACACCACCTCCGCCCCATAGAATTACATATAATGCATATTACATATTACATACATATAATTACATATATAATTAATTGGGACGGGGGTGGGGCGGAGGGATCATAGCAAGTAAACCCTTCACCTTTTCCACTACTTCCCTTTCTTTATAGCTTACGAAAATGACTACCACAAGCCGGTGCAAAGAGGAGAGTTGTCAGCAGTCGTGGCTGGAGATACACCTTGGAAACCGCTTCTGGACGCCGACAAAGAGATTGTAAATAAATGCAAAAAGACAACCATAAAACCTCAATTTCCAGTTGGGGCTCTTTCATTAGGTTTCACAAAAAAAGAAGCATTAGAAGAACTTGCTCTTCAATTATTCGTTATCATAAATGTGAGACGGAGGTGGGTAGGGTCGAGTTGCACCCCTAATGAAACATATGGCCTGCTGATTATCCCTGGATCATTACCGGTTTAAGGCAACTGAAACTTGAACTTCCATCAATACAGGGTCTCTAATTGGAATCAGAATCGTCTTGAAGGGGAAAAACACTTGCTTGGACGTCGGTCGCTGCAACATGCCACTCACTGTCTGAGGCAAGTACGCACTCAAACGCTCCCACGATTCAAAACGGAAGTCCAATGCAAAGGCGCACTCCTGACTCTGACTCCCACTTCAGATAGCGTATGAACGAGTAGGGACTCAAAAAACGGAAATGACCTGTCCCGGGACTGATTGACGTGATTTATACTCACAGTAGTGAAATCCGGTTAATTACCCGCCATTGCAAGTGTCAGATATATCGGCTCACTATTATTATGCGTTTGTTGTGTTCCATCATCCATATGAATCAGCACTCAACAAACGCTTTGTCGTACTACTACAGAAATAGCACGGCCGTAACGAAAAATATTGTCATCAGAAAACAGTTCAGTCGACGGCGTACGAAAAAATCCCTCGTAGGGTCTTTTCGGACGAACACCTGCAGCTGAACAAGCATCACAATGCCAATAATGGTGCTGAAATCTGCGAACCCTTTTCCAGTATACCGAAGTGCTTGCAGAACCTGAATTCAGGGGTTTTCCGAGAGCACTACAGGAATTATGAAATTTGTCAGGAAATTGCGCTCAACAGAAATGAAATAATAGCATCAATTTGTCGGTAGAAAAGAGCTCAACAATTCTCCCGAGCTTATTGTCATGGTATACGTGACATATTCCGTAGGAAATGAAACTTGTTGAAAGCAAAGAATACAGTTAGTTTCTTTTTCCACGAAATACGCATGCTTTGAAGAGAATGAGGGAAAAAATCGATTAGCGCTATGTGTAGCATAAGCCCTAGCAAAGACGCGATGCTAAGAGTCAGTTCAACCTGGGGCAGTGATATGGGATAGAAGTAGAAGAACACGGTTCAGAAATCATAGATTTATCAAATCACGGTTGTACCGATTCAGCCTCCATCTCTTTTGGGTCGATGAGTCGCTACTATACTCGCTTGCATAGATAAAAACCGAATGTCAATCTACCAACAGGACCGAAATTCATTACAAAAACGAAACACACATTCAAACGCCAGATCGGATCTGCATGTGAATCGAATGTGTGGCGCATTCTCACCTCCAGCCGTCTTCACTTGAATTAGCACAGCGGCTAGACTTATTGTGATTCTCGGGTCAAACAAATGCAATACGTGAACCACTAATGCATAAACACTTTCACGGCAAGACAGACAGGTATTTGGTCTACCGCATCGCGACTGCACGCGTCATAGATGCACGCTATGCGCACGCATGCATTCCACAGCATATTTGCCACAAACTTGCATATCTCCCAAAAGTCAAATAGTGCTTTCGCATACCCTTATTTACAATGGTTTTTGTGAAACGAGCTGCTTATATGCGCTTTTTACCACTTAGACACCTTTCAGTTAGTATTTCAATGTAAGAATAGATCCCTATTATCATCATGTAGGAACTACGATTGAAAAAAATTCCGTCGTATCAGGGGATTGAAATTAAGTTTTATTTAATTGGATAAAATTAAAATGTTAATTGGACTAAATTAGATTATTAAATTAGATTGATATTAAATTAAGTTGAAGTACCATAACCACTGCTTTCATCAACTTTCCGAAACATAAATTTTCAAAGCACTTCTTTTAATAGAAAATTTTTGGTATAAACAACCAAAATACATAATTAAATCAGCACTAAACAAGTGATTTACCTTATCAATTAATGATCTCCTACGAATGGATTCTGAACTGAAGCGCCGTTGATACTCAGCTGTGCCCATGCGGGGTCTCTGCGGCTTTGCAATTACTGGCAATGCCGATGGACTTCCACGAACGAGTGGCATATCACCAAGATTCCCCCAGAACCCCGGCGGTAGAGGGGAATGTTCCCGAGGTGGTGGTGGTCCTGACATCAGAGCAGATTCTAGTACACTAGCTGCCTCGTCGAAGTCGAAGTAACGGAATCGAACGGATTTACGGCAAGGAATCACTGATTGTACTCCCTCAGTTTGATGACGTTCGAGACGATGCCAAGTGGCCATCAGACGAACAGAATCCTCGATGAGCTTCAGGATCTAGTGGTGATCATACCGATTGGAATGTGATCGTGAAGAATTTCGTGAGAGGAAGAAATGACGCTGGAGATGAGATGCGATCGAGCCCTGGAAAGCGGAAAGTCAGGTCGAGCGATGGCGGCCGCGGCGGCGATCGCCAACAGCGATGACACAAAAAATTGCACACACACAGACGCCGGTACCAGGGAATGTGTGTAGTGATCTGGTTCGGTCGGTCGTAAAATCTCGACTTTAATGGGTCGTTAATGAGCTAGCTGCAGGAGGGATGGAAATGACAGCGAGGATGCCTTGTGTGTCGTCACTACCGGTGATAGTCTCGTCGAGCAGTAGAGAGTTACGCGAACAACGTGAAAACCAGTTCGTACTAGGTGGATGCGTAGAATTATGAAAATCCGATCTCAATTGCAATCGATTCCGATATTTGTAACCGATCTGTCAAACAAATCACAATGGCACAGTCGGTTTCGACAGGATTCCTAGTCGGAACTGACTCGCTTTTTATCAGAAGGGGCTTTCGACCAGCTCTAGGGATCCGGAAAAGGGAAATCCGATTGGATTCAGGAGCTTTTCATAAGGTGTGGCATTCAAATCAGCTCGAAATGTCTGCTTCATCGCTGTACAAGTGACCCGACTAAGCCCATGCGACCTTCACTCGAAGGAGCTCGTACGCCTTAACCTGGCCTCCAGAATGTTTCTACTTCCAAGCGCTATTTCGTTCCGTTGCCGACCAATTCGAAGGATGGCGAGTTTGAAGGTAAACCGACTTCATTCATTACCAATGCAAGTTTCCGACATCCTGCGGTTGCTGGGACAAGCTGCGTAGCAAGTCCAAAACTGTTAAGAATCACTTTCTCTATTCCATAATCTCAAATATCTTAACCCTCAACCCAAAAGGGTTTCAGCCCGTGAACGAGAGGCTCTGTTAAATTTTTTGGGCCTGACTTCACCCAACAGTAGATGATCATAGACAAAAAAACTCTCCATGTCATCCCGTCAGTTACAAATCGACAGTGCTTACGCGCTTGATTGACATGATCCGGATCGTCGGGATAGGAAGAGCACGACAATAAACGGTCGCCCTTTTCAATAACATACATCCACCCCTCGAGCGCCATTACCGCCCACTTCTGCGCCAACGATAATCTGACAGCATACTATGAGAAGCGCAAGTGAAAGAGGATTTAGGGCGAGGGAGTTTCAAATAAGATTTACTCATTCTTGGTCGAGTTCACATTCTTAACCGACGTCTAATTCCGGGACTTACAAAAAGCTTCGAATGTACCGAAGTTTAGTTCATCGTGTCAGGACCTTCATATTCAGTTTCGGAGAGATGGAAGGTCTTAACACTGCGAAAGCCTATTCAGACTGTAATCGGGTCAATAACCTGGTACAAATATAGTAATTATACAAATAATGAAAAATACATGAAATTTCCAGCGTCCATGGATAAGTATGAGCATTTCTTTTACGAATTTTCTTTTCAATCATGAGATCCTCTTCTATACCAAGACTTTTATCTCAGGATCAAAAAGAGAACCGCATGAGACGTAGCTCTGAAAGCGCTCGCAATTTTTCCATAAAAAACTGAAAAAAGGATTAGAATCTGCAGAATAATCAAAAGCATTAGTTACAAACGTATACAAAAGTAACCATTCATATTGAATCCTACAAGCGGATATTTTGGCTTCGTATAGAAAAAATAAAGATTTTGATCCTACGCAGAAGTTTAGCAGCTAATGAAGATCGTTAGCGAACTTTACTTCCCAGAACGGCGCATTAACTACTAGTTTCGGAGGTGTTTATAGCCCATATTCTGCAATAGTGACAACACGCCATGAATACGAATGAAAAAGTCCCGTAGTGAGTAGAATAGGGTTAGGTCCCTCCCAAATAATTCAAAATATTTCCTCCTACAATCGCCAAAACACTTCATTTAGTGAAAGCGAGTAATTATTAGAACATCAAGACAAAACAAAGTAAATAAGAAATATTTTAATTTTCAGAAAATATCAATTTACCTAGGGTTTTCAAGAGCTCCCACACTTTCTCAGATATTAAGAGAGTCCCAAGGAAGATTCATCACTACATGCAAATCAAGAAAGAAGAACATCGATAATCCACCAGCACTGCAGTTTATGTTTGATGTATGAAACAGGGAAATTCCGGAGTTCCTAATTTTTCCAATTCATGAATGGATTTTTATGAACGAAATATAAATGAGTTGAAAAACTCAGGACCAGGGCACAAGTTGCTTCGACATTCTTTTCAGATATATTCCAGTCTGGAGAAGGAGTAGCTCGAGCATCAGCGATTTGACCAGGAAAATTGGTATGAATGGTCAGAAAGCAGTGATTGGGATGTAATCAGCTAGGAGAGACAGATTGCCACTAGGAACTAATCAATGGAGCTACCTTAAATTATTAAAAGGAAAGAAGAAAATATTTCACTCAAACAATAATGTTCTCCATCTTCTCAGAACAGCTCCAGCTTCACTCTTGGCTTGTTCTTCGGTTCAAGGAAATGATGCTTTCTGCTCAAAAACAGGGTCCATAGAAGCCACTGCTCGCCTATACAGCAGACGGTAATAAAAAAACCAATAACTTCAATCAGTACCCTGACTTAAACTGCATAGAACCATATTCCGTAACTGGCTGCTTGCTCGATGTATAACATTTACAGATCAACCCTTTCGCATTTGGTGGGAAAGTTGGTCATACCAACATGTATTCAAGGAAACTCCAAAATCAATCCCTTACGGTTTCTTTTTACGGTATCTAAATCGAAGAATTTCACATCCATTTTGGAAAAACTCCGCCCATTTCGGCGCACACCCACCAGCACTTTCTTTCCCGGAAAGTTTAATTGACACATGACGCATTCCCCCAATTTCCAAACCATCCTAATCAGAGTAGCCTATTTTCCACACAAAATCGACCAATCTCAGCACACACCTCGAAAATATCCTCTCTTCAAAGGCAGATCGCTTCCAATATCAACCGAACCGATTGAAGTAGTTGAAACAAACTATGAGTCTACCCCTTCATCCTATGTCAACGCTACTGTCTGGAAGCGCACTTAATCCTAGGAAATCCAGCAGCCTTCACTGGTCATAAATTTCATTTTGACCAAATGTTTTTTTTGTCCATGAAGTTTCTTGCATTGTCTGGAAGGCTGATGAGCCACGAATCCGGATATTGGCGAGCATCAAAGCTCGATCAAGTGCATCGGCACACATTGAAACGGGTTCACAATGTAAATGACAAATATCATCACCGGGTATTTTCAATGACATCGAGACTTTTTTAATAAACAAACGAGTTAAACGAGACCCGCCTCCAACGGAGTCTTGGGTCTTTCGGAGCCTTCATATAATAACGCTACTACCCTGCTACATTCTCACACCTCTAAACTTGAATTGAAGGGGACATCGTACAAAAACAAAGAATACCTGACCGATTTGATTGACTACTACTGAGAAATATGTAGGTCCATGCGTAACCTAACCTCTCGTCAACGTTCTTGATGGACCGAATATTTATGACGCATTACTGTACATAGGATTAACTGCAATAAGTACCTTCCGAGTAGTTGAACCGTCTTTTGTAGGAAACCAGCGAAAGCCCTAACTTCACAATTACTTTAGTGAGGGTTTGAATAAGGATGGGAGTTCCCGCACTTGGACGCTCCAGAAGTTTGGAATAGGGTCAGTTACCGCAACCCATCCATTTGCAGGTGGCAGTGGTAAGCACCTTGTAATGTTCCCAAAAGTTGATTTGAAAAACGTCCGTAGAGAAAAGAATGATTCAGTGGAAGAGGGAAAATAAAAAAAAATTGATCCTACTTTCGTTACTACGAGCCTTTCTTTTGACAGGTAACGCTTCACAAGGGAATATCCGTATTTTAGATTTTCTTAGTATAACCGCTACTTCAAGAGCTACTTGAGAGTCCATTTTATCATGACTAAGACAAAGGTCTTTTTCAAAGGCAATGGGTTACTCAGCCGGCTCATGAAGAGCTTTTATATGCCGCCCACCAATGTTTTTCTGTGCGCCTATGATTGCGCTTGCGGTTCTTCTTTGGTGGGTGGAAACGGGAACCTTCTGAACACACGCGGTTTATGACTGCCTTTCTCCCATTTGTGGGAGAAAAGTAAACCATCTCATGCCCAGCTACCATAAGAACTCTTAAATAGAAAAGAAAAAAAAATTGAAAAGGATCCGAAATTGCGGGTTCGGGTAGTCAACCAAGGAAAGCCCCGCAAGCTTTTCGCCTCCTAAAGCGATTCTTCGACGGCTTTTCCTCGCTTTCATACTTCCATGGTTAAGTCTCATAGGGAGCTGACCACTAAGAACACGCAAGGTAAGGGGCCTCAACTAATAGGAACTTCATTGTTCCCCCGAGTGAAATAGGTGACTCATATTTACTCATTAGCTTCCTTATCAAACCTGGGGTGAACAGGTAACAGTAGGTAAACAAATCAATTTCAGAGAAATTGATAAATTCCGTGGTAAAACCCCTCTTCAATGGTTTTTCACCCAGGAAGCAATCGGAACTATTTATGGATACAGCTCATACATAGCTGACTTATTATGGCCAACTAGTAGACGCCATTGTTATTTGTCCTCGTAAGCTTTTTTTCGCCAAACAGTCAATCATGGCAGTTATGAGATTTGGCTGAACTTCAGAGAATTTGGATCGATTCAACTAACTGAATTGGATGGAGCCAGTTAGCACTGACAATGAAGAAAGAGCGGTCTCTTTCTGTGCACCCACACACATTCCAACAGAAGGTTTCACAGATTTTCATGGAGCTAACGTCATACTGTTTAGTAACGAGTACTAGTTTACAGTGGAAATCTGGGGGAAGCCATCAACAAATATCTAACAGCGAGAGATGGATTCAAACAATCATTTTATAAAAATTGACACTCACCCCCACATGAATTCTGAGAACGCTAACACAATTCTGCCTGAAAGGGCAGTCGGGACTTGAGCATACGCTCAGTGGACTCCGCGGTCCACTATGACGACGGCTACTAGGACGAGGATCCATCTTGAATACCGTAGGGCTCGGGTCCAGTCAAGAGTAAAGTAGTGGACGACAGCGAGCTGGACTGGGGATCCACGAATAAGGTGACAGATCTCTTTTTCCCAAATGGGCAATTAGTAGAGGTCTGAGTATCAGATGAGTAAAAGTTGAAGTTCTAGTTAAAGTGAAGCGGTTCTTCCTTGAGATGATGTTTTCTGCCGCTGGGGTCACGCCCATTCTCCCACTGAGCGCTCCGCCTCACTTTGGTGATGACTTGTGTACAGGAAAAGTCTCCCACAGACATACACACACATACACGCGCTAGTCAAATGAACCATCATAAAACCGATGGTCTCGTGGTGTCTGAGACATCATTTTGATGATACCCCATGAAAGATCGATATCCTTTACCAGCAATATGGGGTTTCCGAGCAGTATAACTTAGCAAAGTCGGAGCCTGAAACAAAAAGTATTCCCTCTGGCTCGCTATCGATTTTACCTCGAAGTATTGACCCTGAGGAATTTTCTGCGAATTTTCAAAATCGTGCGAGCTAATCTCTAGCACCAGTGCTTCTCAAGAGCTTTGTTTTCGACACTTGAAGTGCCAGGCGGAGAGCATAGCTGAGATAACAAGCTGTGAAGACGCACTGAAGAACCATAAACGAGTTCCTTGAGCTACATAATAGCTATGCTGGAGTTGTAGGATATTTGTGCTCTTCACAGTTAGGTGGAGCTATTTTTGGGGGACATTGTCCTTGCATCCTTGCAAACGTCCTTCATGGCTTGGGAAACACATTTATCAGTTTTCAATATCGATAAAAAGGGCTAGGTATTCAAAACAGAAGAATGGGAAGAAAAGACCTCATAACCTAGTGATATTTCGATGTCCAAGCACTTTTGCACGGAATTTTGCTAAGAATGAAGGATGGCGTTAGATTTATCCCGTTTGGGTGGTGCGGCTACGCGGTAGATATCCAGTCGGAGTCGTAGAGATGTTTAATTGTGTATGGGCCCCATACTGTAACTTGCGGTGACCAGCGGTCGTACAACACATGGTTCTGCCCTCCCAAACATATCTGGCGCTAATCGACCCACTCAAGAAGGATAGAAGATTCGGTTGGCTTGGTCGAACATCAATTCCAGATTAGATCCTCGACCCTACGCGTGGGATTGTGCGCCATCTGCCACTACACCACCTCTGCCCCATCACGTACTCCTGCGGCCTTCTGATTACCTTTCGTTTGTTTTCATGCCACCATCGATGAAACGCTAAGCACGGGTTTCCCGATCCTCTATTCAAACAGTTTACTGCGTTTCATCGGTAAGCTCCTCGGAATCCCTAGCATTACGCTTTCTGGACTGAAATGTAAGTAGGAAGGGGAAGTAGGGGAGGGGGGAGGGGGGGGGGGGGGACAAAAGCTAGCCGTGAAAAATAGCCGCGCTTATTTAAGCAATGGTTGAACCTCAGACGCATCAGCTATTCCCATCGGCTGAACCACGAAAGCGCCCGGAGTGACCTCACATAGGAGAATTCATCTTGAAAAGTGTAAAATCAGAAGTGATAGAGTGAAGTCATGCCGTTCTGACTTCGGCACGAACCCAACACGTACCCGGAAATGATTTGAAGGATCAGCTGGCCCAATTCTGCGGAATGCATACCCAATTCACAATCATGAATCAAACATGAGCGACCAAAGTACGACCGTATTTCCGAAGATTCCTGTTTCACGAAAAATCGCTGTATTCTTGTTAAGATTGACATGGGACGAGACACATTCTCATCTCATGACTGATGTGATGAGCAATTTCCTCCAACAGTTCCTCAATGTCAATATTTGCAACCGATCGACTGACTGATCGTCTTGCGAACTGACTCTGCAACTTCTACAACCTTTGGAGAATTCTTTTCACAAGAAACTCGAGAGTTTTCCTACGTTTTTCTGACACTTCAATGTCTTTGTGAAAAAGGTGGGTGGAAAGCAGAACAGCCGTAGACAACAGAACATTAGCTACAACAGTAAATCGAAATGAAAATGGGCAGACTCATGTACATATATTTCCAAGATTAGAGTTCAAAAGAGGAAGCCGAGGCTTTTTATAAATATTTTTTCTCCCAGAAACAACTCTAGAATTGATTTATCTGACCTACGGAATACGCCACGCATTCGACACCCATTCAAAGACTTATAATGTTTGGATACGCATTGTTCAAAGGGACCAGCTGGATTACGAAAGTGTTTTCAGCTTCCCCGACTAATATACCATCAAGCCACTCTCGTCGGTGGAACGAAAACATTCACCACCCTCTATGGTATTCATTTTGGGAAACCATCTGCGGATCAAATTAGAGCTATAGCGCGCCATCTCGTCTCAAACCCATTTAGCCCCCTAAAAAGAAAAACAAGTCAGCCAATGTGTTTTCAACATAGAAACTCAAAAAATGAGGGATCATTTTTTTAAAAGTTTGCCACAACAGTTAGCGCCAGAGCCTCGATTTCGTTATAATGACTATCGTGACCAGAGGGGGTAAGGCAGCAGAGGAGGCAATGGGTAGTTCGGCTTTAAAGTTAGCTGATTGCGACTGGCTGAGCTGACTAATAGGTATATCCTTGATCCCGAAGAGGGACATCCAACAACTTATTAGATGGGTATTCATAATCACTTCTTTAAATCCAGAATTTTCATGTGCGGCCATTAGGCATGATCAGTAACCCCATTGTCATTCTGCACTTGTTACAAACTTCGCAAAGGGATGGTGACGTTGGAATGGGAAGGAACATAACCCATTCTTTTTTGGATTCCTGTCATGGCAGCTGCCGGAACAGGAATCGCAAGCCAAGCAAAGGATGATATTCTGCAAAATCTAGTTTTAAATTTGTTTCCGATACGCATGCTGAACATTCAAGTGGATGGACTCGGTCCGAACTCTCAAATGCTCGCTTTTGAACTTCCGGCAGGAGAGGGAATGAGGAAGTATAGTGGCACGCCAGAACGGTACAGTACACAGCAGATCAGCTTCGCTTCCTTATAGCACACACCCTTTCCGTCAATGGTAGGAAAACATAACCGCTCCTCATTGTTATTTATTATCTTCTTCAACAAAAGCTAGTTTAATTCCTAAAATGAGCCTTTGCATGAATTCGAACTCAGCTCATGTAGCTTCAGTACCAAATAAATAGCTCACATTGCGGATTCCATAACGAATCGTAGAGAATCACCCTCGTCTTACAATTAGTCATTGATAAATATTAGTTGAACAATATTTAAAGGTGATCATAGTAAATACAAGCGCTGCGTATTGTCCACGCCATTTTTGCCATACAAATTCTCATACAAAGCCCGTTTCCAAGATGAAAAATTTTCTGGAAAAGCTACTTCTCCCTAAAACCTGTACTATGTTGTAAATGATAGTTACGATGGATCTTTGAAGACGTGGCCAACTCTATGTAAAAAAGTCCTTCCGCTTTCAGTGAAAAGATGGTCGTGAAAGAGAGTGAAAGGATAAAGACATGGAATAAATCACGCTTGAACCGAATTCCCGCATGCCCAGACCGTATTCGATATTACGATTACAGAATTAAAAGTTTTTCTGTTAACTTATCATAATCAGGGATTCAACTTCGATGAACTCTTTTGATTATCAACGGAACCGAACCCTGTGCGATAGAATAGAAAGCAGCAGAACTGAGCATATGCTCATGAGGGCTGGGTGGTTTGGAAGCCAATCTATCCCCTTTAGGAAGTTATACTGATAAACCAACCCCACACGTGTGTATGCTTCATTTGACGGGCTTTCTTATAAGCTTCTTCGGTATTATCAATCTACTCTGAGTTCAATAAAAAAGACATATGGCACTTTTAGCTTCTGCACTACCCCCGCTCACATGGTCGCCTCAAACTCTGATTGGAAACTCTTACCTACAGCTCCGCAGTTCTACGTTGGAGGAGGAAAGAGGTAATCAACAATATAATTAAAGTCGGGGAAGTCTCAAACAGCGTGTAACTAGGACTGAGTTTCCATAGAATGATAAAATCGAGAATTTGACTGCTCAAACAAGTAGTTGATACGCCTGATAAAGGATCACAGCGGACTACAAGAGGTTTATAGGTGATAAAAGTGGCCGAAGATGGGGCGAGTCTGCGATCTGCCACACCAAGATACGCAGCGTAAACGGATATATGATATAATAAGGGTGTTTATCGAAAGTGCATTTGACCTAAATTTCACAACGGCCGAGACCCATGGGGTTGTGTTCACGGGCCGACGTCAAATCAGAAACCATCCACTGTGTAGTCAAATCAATTTATCACCCAAATTCAGTGGAAGATTCCCACACCAACAAGGGGTCCATCCCTGAATCTTGATATAATCTGGTGACGAGGAGAAGTCTTGAGAAAGCAATAGCAGTCGAATTAGATGAGGTCCATTCCAAAGGATGACACCCTGAAGTCCCTCACTGATCACTGCATTTCGATGCCCGGAAAGAGAAGGGCTGGAATACAGTCTTTTTTTTATATGGAAACGAGGATTTCTGGATGTGTCCTAGGGAATAACACAGTCAGTCAAACATATAAATGTTCTGGCTGTAACAATGACATGAATCTCGTGCCATCGACGAAAGGAGGATAAATAATATACACCGCTCAAGCAGGATTCAGTATCAGAAAGAAGGTAAAAGGAAGACAAAAGTTTAAGACCATACACCCTATTCACGTATGGGGAAAATCGGAGAGATGCAATCGAAATTGAATCGCGAGAATCGACAGACCGGTAGGGAGCTATGGCTAACAATAAGTCGTAATATGCGAGATTCGATCATATCTACCTTTCGGAAGCCGTTGTCAGCTTTCTTCTACCATGTTAGCCATAGAAGTAAGGAAACGAAGAGGACCATGTCCGTAGAATGGTTTATTTACTAAAAGTAAAAGTCGAACATGAACAAAACATGTCTTCACACCCATACAGTGACTTCCCCCCGAGCAGGGATATGTGAACGTAATTCAACAATATGTGTGGGTGAGCCATGGAAAGGATGTGGTGAAATGGCGAAAGTCGCATTGTCACACACGCATGGTTCACGTATCAAATCCCAGATCAACGTCCGCCTAGGCCAATCAAATCTTGTATTTCTTCGAGGTGGCGAATCGGTACCAGATTTGTCTGGGTAAGGGGAAATGCGCTGACTTACACACCGAATGGTCACTACAATTCATGGCATAGGCCACATATGCAATCAAGCGGCCACTACGATTCTGAATGGAAGTCGAGTGTGGGGGCGCATATCAGAGGGGAGGGGGGACTGGCTAAGTTCAAGGGCTTTCTGTCCTTAATGTCGGTTATCGATCACCCATAAATATTGCTTATAAACAGTAATATTTTATGAATCCCAGAATTGATCGCTATTTGTCTATACTAAAGTTCATAGAAGAAGAACTGACTGGACTGGAAATTCTGAAAGGATTAACAAACCATTGTACAGAAGAAGAGCGAGTGGAGTGAGAACATGAGGTGGAAAGCCAGTTGTAATGACTAAGAAGGGTCACTTCGTATTCTACACTATAGGCTATAATTGGTTGTAGAACTGGTTCATTCACGCGATCATAGAAGGGAGGAAAAGGAATTTGTCATTTCTGAAAATGGCTCAAAACAAAATAGACAGCTCAAGAAGCCGTAGAACAGCCAGGGACGTGCTTTTGAAATTCAAATAGTATGGAATTGTCAACGACCACATTTCTATAGAACTGAAAGAGAGAAAGGAAGATGCAGCAGAGACCGGATGCAAAGTGATACGCTAAGGCGTAAACACTACGAAAAACTTCTCTGTATGCATGATGGCATAAGAAATGGAAAAACACTTCAGTACACCTTCCAGGGCAGGCCGTGCATCCGTCATTGTATTAGAATAGCTAAATCTGTTTGTTTCGCATCGGATGTACATACAACTCTCACTACTACTCAGTAAGCTAGAACGAACGTGGAAACAAAGGTTCCACTTCTAGGTGGTTTTAAAACTTCTCTTTTTTGATTTTTTGTTTCCGAAAAAAGAAAGTGGGGCGTGGGAACCACTCAGTGTCGTTGAAGTGGGCTAGAACTCTGGGAAGGATTCCGGTGTCGTATGGGAGCCATGCAGTTTGGTAGGCTATCAAAAATTGTGTTCAAAAAAGTGGCCCAAAAAAAGGTTCGTGCAAGTCTGGGTTCAGGAATTATAGCAATTTTTTATTCTCATGATGTGAATATTTATTTTCCTTCGAGATTCTTCCGACGATCCACGTGAAAAAATCTCGAATCCGCTACTCGCCTCTAGCTCGAATTTGTAAAGAAGCAAGGGGAAAAAGTCAAAAACTTCACAAAACCATCTGAATCGCTGTGAGACCGACCTTGTGCATTCGTCCATAACCGGGTAGGCTGTGATACTCTTTAGGCGCTGGACTATAGTCCTTAGCACTGGCACCACTTGTGTTATCTACACTGTCCTGCTTAGCCACTTTGGTTTTTCGTTTCCGTCGCCATGTGTCCAAATCCTCTTGCCATGATTCGTCATAGTTTATTGGACCCTGAAATTGCAGCTCTAAATTGATTGAATCGATTTTTTTAGATTTCCATTGCAGGACCGATTATCTACTGTCAGAAAGAGCTCCC
The DNA here is from genome assembly GCA_000469685.2 of Haemonchus contortus. Classification (NCBI taxonomy): domain Eukaryota; kingdom Metazoa; phylum Nematoda; class Chromadorea; order Rhabditida; family Trichostrongylidae; genus Haemonchus; species Haemonchus contortus. The sequence continues at coordinate 14,037,795 of LS997564.1, forward strand.
TGATAACGCGGTGAGTTTTGAGTTACAACAAGGACTGCCCCACTGTACCCCGAGGTAAGCATGCCGCTGAGCAACTCGGGAAGAGCGGCGTAACCAGTTGATTGGAAGGATTGAGTGGGAGGCTCAGCGAATCATAACGAACAGGTAATTCAATCAGTTTTTTGAGAAGGACTGGATTATTTTCCTGAAGCTGAAACTTGCATTTATAATAGCAAATTTAGCTTTGGAAATTTCGTTGGCCCTAATCAAGAAAGAGTGGACTTCGGGTACAGCGAAGATGAGATGCTGGATTTGACTAAGCTTGTTCTAAGGTTATATGTTTATTTTTTTCCACTAGCGCCTACTTTTCAAAAGAGCAGAGCAGCGGGATTTTGTTTTCACATAAAGTTCTGTCCTGAATGAGTCTTGATGTCATCTAATGTTCCGCTTCTTCGCTTTGTTCCCGACTAAGAGCCCTGACTAGTCTTCAAAACAGTACATAACCATTCAATTACATTCAGTAGCAGCCGAAAGTCTTTGGTGAAACGGTTCTTCAGCCGGACTTTTCAGTCGTAACTCCTTTCCTACTGGATCTAATCATGCGAAATTTCGATATGTGCAGCATGGGTGCATTGTGAAATTTACCACTATTAACCTGGAATCTGATCATGTTCCAGATATCCCAAAGAGCTTGAAATCAAAATCAACTGAAAATACAGATGATGGTCCTCCCAAAAGCTCTTTCCTTTTTGTCATGTCTAAAGTGTACGAGCGGTAACGCCGAACACAATAGATGAGAAAACGCACATAAGATGCGAATAAGTGCAGACGTAAACAACTTTAGTTTTAGCAAAATTTGCTACCGCAACAAACACCTTGCTCTATCTCTGGATATTGCAGCTTTGCTATCAAATAGTGTTGAGTAGAGTGAAATATGCTCTAGTTAAACATATCCAAATTGAGCATTTCACCGAAGACTTTTGGCTGCTACTGTATGTTGAACAATCCCGACAAAATGTCGCAACAGCCATGGCTCTTAATCCTTAAAAGTACTATTTCTGAAGTTAGAGCATTTCCATCACACGAAGTTCCAGTATTTCCACCATTGCATGAAGCTGTATTATGTCTCCGGAAGTATCCTCTCCGACTCTTTCGTTTTAATAAACTTCTCTTCAATCGAATCTTTGTTTTGCGATGTCGCCCGCTCAGTTTGATTTCGGCTTACTAAGAATCTGTAGCCGTTGAAAGATGGAGTATTAAAACAATAGCAATACCAACCCCATGTTGTACGAGTTTCGCACGTTCTCTTTTCTGTTGTTCAGTGATGTTAATCAGCTGACGGGCGCTCTCAGCCATGGAAATTGCGCTTGTCGACACGAACTGAAGAGGATCGTGGGCGGCCTGGAATTTATGCAAAACTGGGATCCGGTTCAAAGAGTTCATTCCAATGGTTTTTTTTTTCAATTGAGATGCAAATGTAAGCACTGTTTATCAAAGGGACCCCATGATGGTATTACATATAGCGTTCGAAAAACGATCCGGCAATATGAACCCAAAGTCCGAGGGGATGCGGAAGTGCTTCTGGAATATTCTATCCATGAAGACAGATTTCGTCAAAACTCCACTGAAAAGAGAGGTAAACCGACCACTTCAGAAGGGGATACTGAAGAGGAGAAGAGAAACCAGGGGGAAGATCCCACTTTTAGAACTTCTCAAAATAACTTTTTTAGTAGGAAAGGTGGAAGGAGAATGTGGAAAACCATTCAGATACTTTGGAACAGGCTTACTTTTGGAAATCTTGTTGTGTAGAAACAATGAGATATGGAAACTATGTATCTATGTTGCCCCAAAAGGATTTCTTTTCAACGAAGTTTGTAAAAATTTCGGTGAAGGTGCTGAACAGAAGACTCAAACAAAAAATTCGACTACAGCACAAAGAAAAAAGTGAAAGGGTTAGGATATAGAAGTGGGAGAAAGTTCCCAATTTTTTAAGGACCACAACATAAACAACAATTGATAAACAACAATTGATTCCGCCCTACAACTTTCACAAAGAGGTCACTTCAAAAAATAATTGGTGATAATGAATACCTCCTATTGAAACATGATGACATCAAATAATGTAATAAAACACATACAACAATAAGGTAGTATTGTAGAAAAAATTGAGCAATTGTGAATGAATTTGGAATACAAAAAAAACATAAATAGGGATAAGACATTAAAATGAAATATAAAATAATAAATGAAGAAAAATTAATTAAAGAGATAAAAATAATATAAATATTATACATAAAATATATTATAAATACTGACCTGCCCAGGCCCTCGTATCGTCTGTAAAGCCGTCGTGTTGACGTGTGTGTGACTGAAACATTCAATCATTGATAAACACTGCAGTTTGAAAGATCTAAATGACCGTTTCCATTTGAAAGATGTCTCAGGATCCGAAGATGCTCAGAAGGAAGACAGAGACTATAAGCACAGGTTTCAGGGAAGGAGAATGTGCACAGAGCGCTCAATCTATTTTTCAACATATTTATTAAACAGCTGGGGTGGTTTGTAAAAAAAACTGTATAAAACAGTGTATAGTCATAGGAAGAAAACTTGGGTCAGAACAGCTCCTCTGGGATAATTTTTCCAACCGAACAGTTTTATGGCCCCATGGCCTCATCTAAACGAGCCAAATGAAAGTGATCCTGATTCGATCAAGTTTTCAGGAAAGCAAATACCAGAAGAAGGAACAGAGAATAAAAGAGGGAAATGCATAGAAATCCTCTTAGACAAAAGGCCCTCATGAATTTTCGGACGATCATTGAAAAAGAGGGGTGGCTGGTCAATACGGCGAAACGCAAATCGGTCGGCTCTCGAAAAGAACGTGCACTCAACGGTATTTTTGGATTAGCTCGTTAAGCTTCTAGGAAAAAAACTCAAAGCAAATCACAAAAAAGTTGTTTATTCCCCAGGTCATGGGTTTTCTTGAAACAACAATTCATTAGAACGTTAATGTTTGCATTCTTACTGCTATTCAGTCGATTATGTTTTCATGATGGAGTCTTCTGTCCTCTATTTGTAGGTTAGGCACGTCTTTGATTGTGTGAAATGGATAAATAAAGAAACAAATAAATAAACAAAGTGAACTGACCGAGAAATAAGAATAGAGTTCAGACCAAAAAGAGCACGTTGAGCATTTTGAAACTTAAAGAAAGCCAGTCCCAAGATTTGCGAAAAACGGTGCTCAGATTTGTATTTTCTACACTTTAATACTAGTCCAAGAGGATAAGTGATCACATTTTGCAACTTTAAAACTTAGAGCCTTCCGGGGCGGGGTTATGAGCGGTTCATGCGGTAACGGAGCGGTACGACGAAATTCCCATGTCTGAGTTCGCTCAGAGCTGAAACAGAGCTAAAACCATAACTGGCCGGAGACTTGTGTCCCTAAAATAAATTATCAAAATTTGACGATAGCCAAGATTAAACTAACTGAATGGGATGCCTGTTTCTCTAAAGAACTGTTTTCTTGTTGTCCTCTCCCACTTCTTTCCCAGAAAAAAATCTGGATTAAATGAACCCTTTCAAAGAGGATACCGCAAAGGCGTGAGAAGACAAATGACGTTTTGACTTGTGAAGGTCAAACCCCATTCGAAGAAAAATTGAACAGATTTTCCAGCATTCCAAACAATAACGGACTAATTGGTAAGTGGCAAGTAACTGTCCAAACTGTATTGGGCTCGGTAGTGTACAGTGAAGTATCCCTATTACTTTCAACAAATGTCGAGTACAGAGCGCATCCAGAAGAAGGTCGATCTCAGCCTTAACCCTCGCAACATCATGAAACTTCATATAATTGGTTCTTCTCCAGTTCAAATCATGAATTGTTGAAGAGCTACTACTATAGGCTTCGAGTAAGCCCAGAAAGTAAAAAGGGACAGCTTTGCAAATAGTTAATCAAAAAATATATCAACGTCAGAGGAATTCCTTCGAACACTGGGATTACACCGCTCAGTTATGCTTGCTAAACGAAACTGATTCTACCCTATGAAATCTTATGAAACTAATTCTTCTCAAATTCCATACACTCACGAAAGCACATTATTGGAATGGAAGTTCAACTCAAACTTGGGATTGACCATTTTAAAATAAGAAAATATATTGCGGGCAATTTTTTTTGAATTTTGTAGACGATACCAGAAAAATCGGAATGTAAAAATGAAAGTAAAATTTTGAAAGTTTTGAGCACTTCTTAGTACAAACGTACTTTTGAAGGCAGTGCAGAACTTTGACGTCAAGTCTTTGGTAGTGAACTTTCAGAGAATGGTTGAAAACATGGTCAGGAGAACAGTGAGAGATCGTATGACTGTAGTGGACTGACGGTGATCCTCGCACCTCTCACCTCATGAAGAGGCATGAGTTTTCTTAGGGAAAAGGAACAATAGCGGTAGGGGTCGACGAAGCAAATAGAACGGTGAAGATGACGGGTAATGGAGGAGGCGCAGGCCGAACGAAACTGTTTGACCGGTGTCGAGAGTCATGCGAGACTGATTGTTGTGGAGCTACGAAGCCGAATAAGAGGAGAGGGAAGTCTAAGTAGGAAGGAGAACCACAACGGATTTGAATAAGTTCTTCCGAAAGAAAAAAGGTGGCAAAAGAGAATAGAGGCAGTACTTTTCCTATACTATTGCAAATCCTACTGTAATTCAGACTAAACATCTTTTTCGGATACTATACTGATCCTAAATTTACAAGTTACCCTTAAAAAGAGATCTGAGCATCTGACTGTAACCCATCCCTGAGGTTTCCAAATCAAAGTCTTTACCATAGGAATTTTAGCAAACTCCTTTCCCTTTGATAGCCTTTTGAGAAGCAGATGGACGACCATGGACCTTAATTTGTTTTTGACGGGACAAACTTCAATGATGAAATAAGAAGTATAAAGTCTTTGGCGTTAACTAATCGCGTTTTTTGAGACGCGCCTCGCATTCAACTTCCATTCAGAATTGCGGTGACGTAATGAATGCACGCGTGGCCTATACAGCGACTTGCGGCGGCCAGCCTATGTAGGGGCAGTACTTCTATCTTCCTAAACGAGTGACAATTAACCGACCTCAGAGGGAGGGAAGGATTTGTTGACTTACACGAGGATCCATACAGGACTCGAACCACGGAAATGCGTGAGCGACAGCGTGCTGCTTGGCACTACACCACCTCTGCTCAGTGATGAGATAACCCACTTCAATAGACGGTAATTGAAATCCGTGGATCCCGTAGTGCAGTGAACTAGGTCGCAAGTTGTTACTTGAATGCCACGCTACGGCTCTGAAGAGTTACAAATCTACCCCCTCAGTTCGAGTACGCTTTATACTACTCGTTACTTCACTACTTTTTAAACTGTGTCGCATGAGTGGCGAGTTCCCGATCAACCAGTGATTCTGCTACACCGTCAAGACGATTACTGTATCATAAAATCCGCTGACTGGGAAATCGTCTTGCACCCACTTCATCCGTTTTTAAAAACTCATTTTTTTTATTCTCTATTCTCCTAGCTGCACCATGCCATTTGGCTTGAAGTTGGAATCAGGAGTGTAACCAGTTTCACATAAAACGTTCATTTCAAAAAGGACAATTCAAAAAATCGACAACCACTTTTCCAGCGTTCTCTTGCTGAGTGCTAAGCCAATCCCGTCCTAAACCGATTACGTATAATCGATCCATGCCACTCCCTTACCACGTGATACCCTATCTCTTTACTCTATCATAAAAGTAAAGTACTGTATTTAGCACTTTAACTGGTGCCATCGAATCTGTTTAGTTGACTTTTTACTTATTTTCTTGCCACTATCAAAGTGTAGCAGCACCATTGGTACTTTTAATGAGGGCAAAGAAGAGTGAGTGTTTTCTGATCCAGCCGAGAGTGGGACATCCTTCTGATGCTACGGAAAAAAGCAATACCGACTTTCGGTACAGCATGAAAAGAGCAAGACCAATCTGTGGATATGCAAGGCAATTCTGGCGGGTGCTATCGACATTTCTTTTTTGTAAAAATCACAATAAAAGCCTCACCTATCTTTATCCTTGCGCGGACGGCCTCCATCGTGACTGAGATCGGCTAGGTACTTTGTGACCTGAAAATCACAAATACAGCAAATTTAGGTTGAAAGGGCTTAGGCCTTGGTTCTTGAAGCTCAGTTGACACTAGATAGCACCTAAACTTTTGACTGCACAAATCCTCAGTTCATAAAACTCAAAGCAACAGTCACTACGTTCCAAAGAGCACTTCCACTTATAATCTCGACTCCTTTATATGTATCTGGTGATAAATCTAAACTGGTTCTTCGTTGCGCTACATCATGAGGTAAAAAAGGCCTCAGCATCTTTGATTAATTAATAACAAACAAAATTACGTGATGAAAAAAGACACAAATGTATCAGTACAGGATGACAAATACTCAGTGACGAAAGGAATTGTTGCATCATCCGCGTGAAGAAAGTCAGGAAGTTTTCTAGCGCTCCAACGGTGGAAATATCAAGAAGAACATGTGTTTGATTGTTTTTTGAAATTCCTCTATCATCCTAGTCTCTCCTCGCAGTTGAAACCATATTCTCAAAGTGCACCTCCTAACAGAGCAACATTAATTCGTAGAGAAAGAACTCTCAGCCCGACAAAGGAGGTTTCCTAGTTTGCCTCTAACGGGTATTGCTGAAGGAGCACCCAACGGTCATTTATAAGTAGGATTAATCGCAACAACAGAAGTGACTCCTGTGAAGATGTAGATGGAGAAGTTTTTGAGTAGGTGTGGTCCAGAAAAAGAGGAGAGAATGAATGAAAGAGAAAGTACTGCTGTAGGAAAATTGGACAAGAAATAGGCGCACGATAGTGTGCACAATTTCCCGCCGTACTATTCCAAGTTCAAAATCTTTATAATTCAGCAATCGGGCCAAAATAGAGCACTGATTTGCTCTAAAAGTTTGCAGCGATAAGGAACAAACATCACTGATGGCCAAAAAAATCAAAAGAAAATAGCGAAACAGGAATGGTCAAGCTTGATAAGACTTCTTCAACGAAAATTCCGGGTGACGCTGTAGATCGCGCTGTTTCGACATGCAATAGATAAATGCGCATGCGCATTTTGAATAAAACTTCATTCCAAGATTTCAATGAAGAAAGTTAGGACCTCCCTCGTTGAAACCTTGAAAGATTTCGCTTGTTTGATTCTAAACTATTTTTTATACTATATTTGCCAGAGTTTTGCCCCTGGCCTATTCAAAAAATTGTTTCGTTACCAACCTTCCAGTAAAAGGAAGATCATCTATTGATCTATCATCTAGAGATATGCAGGTAATAATATACTTTTTGAGATCATCATAGACTTCTAGAAGAAAGGGTATGGACTGATCGAAGAAGAATGGAATGGTAAGAAAGTGGTAGGGGAAAGGAGAGAGGATAAGCGGTGTGGTGCACTAGGGACGAAATAGTCGCGTCGTTGCGAAAGAGACGCCGCGCGCGAAGGAATGTAACAGAATGCAGCGGGAAGTCAGAATACAGGAACAAAAGAACTAGCAGTAGAATAATGCCAAAAGTAAAATCGCATAGCGATTGAGCTGTGTGAAGAACGCTAGAACTGTTATAACGAGACATATGGTCCGCGACAGCCGCGTGCGGCGAATCGATTACGCAGGAACCGTTTCTACTGCCCGTCTCCCGAGGATAAGCGAAAGGGAGGGGACAGTGGACCTAGCCATTTGAGCATATTCTCATTCGGGCTGGATTATTGAAAAAAAGTTACTCGCGAGTCATACATCGCTTTATCTACAAAGGATATATGACTTTGCTATTTTTCTTTCATGCATGGAGGGCTCTGGGAGAACACAGGAGCGATTTGTCGCGATAGCGGTAGAATGCTTCCACGATGCATCTCGAATATGCGTGGTGTTCAAGGAGGTCACTTATATCAGCAGTGGGTGGAATATGTGCAAATGGGCGTGGCAACCTGGCACTGAAAGTTCCCCTTTTCTTCTCTTAACATCTTCCTTTTTAAAGGCACAGTCCACGATAATTTGAAGTACACCGTTTTATTCAAAAAGCGGAAGTATAAGTTGGGGAATAGTCCATCGTTAGTGATGAATGCGGGAAAATTCGCCAATTTCATGAAGGGTAAGGTTTTTCAAAATGTCGAGAAAAATAAAGCACCTCAAAAGTAGGGAAGTTAGAGGTCTGACGAGTTTACCGTGACGGAAGTAACATGGAAGGGGTATTCGGACAAGATTTCAGCTGTTGCAAATGCGCAGAGCTGACTACATCAAACCAAAACTGTACAGAACTGCCTTTCACTGTCGCTACAGATCATGGCAGGTTGCTTGAGCCCCCTACATTGGTTACCCTGTTAATGGTGCAGCCTCTCCGGTGCCGATGAAACCCGTCCGAGGATACACACGATACAAACTTAGAGCCTTTATAACGCCCTAATTAAGCCGTTTTCCGACCTGATGGCGCCTGGTATGTGTACGAGGGGCCCTTGAATTCGTGATAGAGTAGTTCTTGCGATACATTTGGAATGAACATAGCCTTTGAGAAACGGGTAAAAGATTCAGTCGTAACAACCGCTTCCTAAGCAAATCGAAAAACAACAAGAAACATTTGCTTTTCAGAAATAAAAAAAGAATTAGAGATGGCGATTACTGGCAGCTAGATCACGCCAACTAAAACACCGTGACTTCCAGTCAAACCACGTATCAAACCATTCACTCAAAGTCACGCAAAGTCAAAGTGATCAGGCATCGATCTCTGCACTGTGAGTCTCTGCCATTAGAGCATTCCCAACTTAACGATGCCAGTTTTGGGAAAAGCAAATCCACGAAAATCTCAGCTGACCTTTGTATTTGCGTCCATCGGACGTCGGGGCGATTGGTTAGAGCAGGACGTCTGCGTGTTGTTTGTTGATGTTGGCCAATCGTTGGCTACGTAACTGGAAGAACGACAAAAAGCCTTATGCTTATCACCGAATGACTGAATCACGAGAGGCGTCCGCGGCAATTCAACGACGACAAGCTAACGACAGCAAAAAAATTCGAGGGCTGTTACTCAGCCGAATGTGATAACAGGTCGCACCGATCGGAAAGAGAAAGCATGTTAGAAAGAGTTTGCATCAGCAGTGCAAAGGTTATATAGTAGCTAATATTTTCTAAATTTTTTTCCTGGAATTTGGGATACGCCACGCACCGGCAGACGTTTACAACGAAAAAACATAAAGTTTGCAGTAATCACTTGGTTATTTCCTCGGAATGCGCCCTGCATTGTATTTTAATCCAGAGATGTGAAAACGTTGGATACCTAGTTGTCCGGTACAACAATTTGTCAGCTTGTATAAAGGCATAGGTCGAAGCATGCATGCTTCGTCATCGGCAGACCGAAGGTGGTGGGGCCCATTGTGACAGAACTCTTCAACTCCAGGATAAGAGTTGGAGGGGCCTGACTCGATAAACTGACCTAATTCTGGAGCGCTGACGGTGAAGGTGTACGCTGTTCAGTACCCGCTGGTATTGTTTCTGTGTTTTTTCCCGCACGGCGGAGGAGTTGTCGAATTACAGTTCGAGGAACAACAGACTGCTTCGAGTGCCGCTGAATTGTATTTCACTCCTGAACTATGCGCACATTAGCTTTCATCTCATTTACACACAGAGTTATATGGTCAGAGAGAAGTGGTAGTGTAGTGTGCTTCCAGAAACAAGGTAGCCTGTCAATCTACCATTACTATCAAGTCTTTTTTGACCACGGTGTGGGAGAACTTATCGAAAGTTGCGAAATTTTCTGCAGTGAAGTGCTTAGGGAAATACCCGAGCCATTGAAATTGAGCCTCCAACGATAGAATGAGCCTATTACCCTAACTTATTCAACTCTACATTAATCAAGAGAGGCTCACAAGGTTGGCGATTTGTGGACAAAACTTCAGCCTCGGACGGGACTTGAACCCGTACTTGTCCTTTCCGGGGCGAAATACTGCGGCGAAATAACAGCAGTTAACAAAACACCAAATCAAGAGAGGGTTATTGGAAGTTGATGAAAAATTTGTGAAAACCGCAGATCATTCGATTCTTTTGGTGTTTTGCTGCACAAAACCGGAACCAATATGATAACTACGCCACGGTACATAGTAAAGCTACCTACACAAGGATAAGGCTGAGATCAGGAAGAGCATAAGGTCGAAGAAGGTCGATATAAGTAACTGTTTACAAGAATTTTCAGTAGTTTTCGTAAAATAATCAAATGAAGAGGTCATTGGAAAAGCCTAGTCGTTCGTATCTGCACCATACATTCGCTTACATCCCTTGGAAAGTAAGTGGCAACGAACCCTTGGCAAACATACTGCAGAAAAGGATCACTCCCACTCATTAGTACCCCTCAGTACTCTGATCTGCTGAACAATGATCTGATGTGCACTTTGCACAGAAATGGCAATGTCCACAATGATCAGACAGCTGAATCACCGCACTTACTAACTGATAAAAGGATCACTGTAGGGCAGAAAGCTCTGAGAATCGGGCTGTCATTGCGTGGTATTGACTCAAACAAAGAATTATGTCAAAAGCACAATTAAACCAGTACAGAATCAGCCCCTATCCCATGTTATTGCTCCGTTTATGATGACGAGTTGAAAGTTTTTCACCAATCGGGAGCGACATTCAGCGACACCATGGCTGCACTCATGAGTGAGAATGCGAAACTAGATATCGAACATAAACATAGTAGCTACCGATGATTAGGTAATAACAGTAGTAAGTGATACAGAGGGCAGGATGACGGATAGGGACACTTAGGGGTGGATGATCATGGTAAGAAGAAGCTCATGGCTACAAGCACCGGATTTGGTGCAATACTAACGGATAATCATCCGACACAACGGACAGCAAACAATAGAGGTCTTGTTAGTGATTGTTGATGTTACTTTGCAATAATTGATGATAATAATTAGAACTTGAACACGATAGGCCACAAGCAATGGCAAGCGATAGAGAATAATAATCATACGTGACATAACCAATCAATTCCATAGGTTGTCAAAATAGTTAAAATCTTACGCATAAGAGCCTAAAAACAAACCTCCTTCATCAACCGCTTTTTTAGAATGCGCCCCGTGTTCGATTCCCACTCAGAACAATATGCGTGTTCTGAATACCCATGATGAATATACAATGACTTCAGGGTGTAAACCCTTGTACATAGAGAACGGTGCTTTTTTATCCTACCAGACGAGTCAGATACCAAATAACTGACCCTGAAGGGATGGAGTGTGTCTTTGGCTTGAGCAGGTGTCAGCCCAGATTCGATATCCGGCCCATCACACTAAACAGGCTACAAGTTCGAAGGACATAGGTTCAAGAGCAAGCGATGTAAGGAAGATTCGATACTGGAGTGTGTTCATCAATACAAAACTCGAGGAATTCTTCGCCGGGTTTATCGAGAGCGTTCATCAGTTTCGAGATGCGCCACGCATTCAATTTCCATTCAGAATAGGGCTGTCGTGTAACGCGTAAAGTGATGGATAGCGATTTCACAAACGCAATACTGTATGTAAAAACGAAAGAAGGCCTGGTGAAGGAGGTAACAATAGCGTACAAGCGGGCGTCATGAAATGCAGAAGACTCTAATGAGAGAGAAGCGGAGAGACAAGCACATATGAACGGCGAACATTCAAAGAAATAAATCTAGGATATAAATTGATGCAATAAAATTTCAAGCCATCAGAGTAGTGCTTCAATCACCTCGTCACGAGAATCGAGGGATCGTTCAACACTAATTCAGAGGGCCCATAAATATTTAGGTTATACTTGAGAAACTTCACCCAGTAGAGCAACTTCAGGAATGTGCGAACAATGTGCTTGTATTGTACCACCTGGCAGAACAGTTAAATAAATGACATTGTTTGGAAAAGTCTGAGCAAAAAAACCAACGAAAACCTGAAATAATCCGGTTGCGACCCTGTTCTAGGCCATCAAAGTTACATTTCAACTATGCTAACGGAGCGAGTGAAAGGTACCAACTATGAAATGCACTGCGTATTGACAGAATTTCACCGATTTCGTCGGTAGATAGAAAGAAACTCATTGAGGCGTGCGAATATTCGGGCGCCGTCGACTCCCTTTCTTCTACCCAGGCTCTATGTTGTGAGTGTGGGTGTGGGATGAAAATTCTTGTGTACAGTTCATATTAGCATTGTTTTACAATGTTCCGACATACCTACATGAAACGCTAAGACGTTGTTTTCCTAGTAGTTTTTCTTTATTGACTGATAAGTGTAGCTTGTTAAACGTCAAAAAAAAACAACTGCTTGGAGTACGGTATTCATGGGGAAATCCTTTAGGCAAATGTTAGCGAACGGAAAACATTATTCATTGATGAGTTCGAAGAAAACCAATCACGAGTATTCATAGATATAACTTTAGAAATCGCCCAGGCCCCTGAGATTGATCGTCCATTTGAGTTAGGGCATAATTTTTCGGAATAGAAAAAACTGTCATGAATTTCTTCCGAAAAATATTTTTTTCAAAAATTCGAGTGTCTATATAAAACAGAGATTTCGTCAAATTGGAAGCGGTTATGCGCCAACCTAATAAATTTCTGCATTGGCAGAGCGAAAAATAAACCATTATTCCGTCGGGACCACCCAGTTAGGCCATCGTTAGTAGATTTGGTGAAGAGATCAAGAGCCGTTGAATTTTACGGGGACAGAGGAAGGAACTGGAGAGTTTCGAGAGGTCCAACATCAACATGCCCGGGAAGCATCAGAGCCTCCGGTTCGACAGACTGCGCTTGGGCGATATGTCTCATTTATGAACAGCCTCCGCTTATGTTATCCTTTACACAGGAATTCTCCTAATAATATTTCAATGATGTCGGTTTATCTTAGAATCATGCAATTCTCGAGTATTCGAAGAATTTTGTGCCCATCAAACAGAAACATTTGCTTTGCTACATGGTTGAGTCATTGGTATTATAAGCAAGCACATGACATGTCGTCAAGAAGATTCGTTATCACCGGCGACAGAAAAGAAAACAAGAAGTTTAATAAAATGTGCGAAAAATAGTTAGATGCCATGCAGCGTTGCAGCAAGCTGACCAATCACGAAGAAGCGTGGGCGACGGTGACCAATCAAGGGATAGCGATACTGCATCGATAGATTAGGCTGTCGGAAAAGTCTTTGCATTTTCATTTCACAGTTTGGATATCTCTGGGATTGCTCTAGAGCGTTCATTGCGAAAGGAACATGTGTAAATGCAGATCAATGCGCTCTTCACACCGTATCTGCCGTCGCATTTCGCAACGGTTATGGCTGGAAGAATGCTTGCCTCAAAGCAAGTGGGACTGCTTCTGCTCTATAACTCCGGAAAAACAATCCAAATCGTGCGACAAGGAGAATATGTGATGCGACGAGACCCTTCACTGTTCTTAGAGCAACAAGGAATTTGCACCACAAGTTGGGAAATGGTGACTTTCACTAGACCGAAAAATAACGATCTACGAGACCAGCTGAGCTGAATGACGGCCACCTTGTAAAGACGGTTGAAGAGGACTCCAGGCGTAGCACCCACGAGTTGTAACAAAAGGAGCTCAATATCCTCAATACCCATCAAGACACAGTAGCTGCCCAATTGCACCGACTTGGAAAGGCTATGGGATTCGAAGTATGAATAAGTCAGAGCTGGGTGGTCACTACCTCCAAATAAGGAGAGATGCATGCCTGAACTTGTTGCGCCTCCGCATGGCTGGAAGACTTAATCACCGACGACGAGCGAGAATTGTGTTCTCTACGTAAACCACACGAGGAAGCGCTAGTATGTAGGTTGGGCGCGTAGAGCATGGAATCCCGACCTCCAAACCAGAACGCCAACTTAAGAAGGCAATGCCCAGCATTTGGGGTCATTAGAAAGGATCGTTCGCTCGGACTTGCTGCCATCGAACTCTGTGTCAGCATTGAAGTTGAGTGTATTCTGATAAATCGCATTGCTGCAGCTTTACGAGAGAAACAGCGAAAGGTCCACTTTCTCCTTCACAATGCTTGCCCACATATTGCGAAGGAGACCTAGAAGAAACTGCAAAGCTTGGGATGGCATGTTCTGATCCATCCACCGTATTCATCAGACCTGGCTCCGTCGGATCACCCGTTCCTGTCGCTATCGAATCATCTAAAAATTAAGCAGTTCAAATATGAACCAACTCGAGACGTGCATTGGCAAGTTTTTCTCCTCAAAACCTCAGGAATTCTATGCAAGCCGAAACCCACAAGTTGACTGATAGATAGCAATACCTTTTGTCAAGCAACTTGTGATAATTGTCGATAATGACAGTGCATATATTTGGTGATTGTAAGTTGTTGAGAAGGAAACAATTATTTTGAAAAAAAAATGTTGCAATATGTGCAAAAACTTCCCCGCAACCTATTATTTTGCTTCTATACATCGTAGAATCGAACAGAAGCAGAAAAGTGGTAATTATTGGCGTGCAGTTAATAAGAAAGGAACTAAAAATGTGCCAAATGGAAGGCCTTATCAGAGCCGTTAATGGCATTTGTTTAAAAAACCCCTCTGTCTAACAAGACAGTTATTTTTGAGTTGAATTCTTCCTCCAACCCTAGCTAGCCCGTGTTTTCTTTCGTGAACGGCTGATAGGTGGATCGCACTCCCAGAGGGTGACACCACAGTAATGACATAAACGTTATTTTATGCTTTATGTGAAGCAAAATTACGTATAATCTCTGGACTCGAGATGAAACCGTGGGATGGCCCTTTCATAAGCATCCACCATTATTATCATCCATCCGCTCAAAGAATTCTTTGGTAAAGAAATTCTTTTAAAAATCAAGAAACCCTGGGTAATTAATCATGAGCGGCTCAAAAGGAAAGAGACAGGCGTTTCTCAGCTTGGAACGTTTGTTTGACCTTACCCCGTGCATTTCCTTACTCCGCGGATAATCGCTATGGAAAGAGAAAGGTTCTGAGTCCCGAATTCTGCTGTCCGTTTGTCTACTAAGCTGAATTCCCTTCCGAATTTCGGAAATATGGCCCAGAATACAGTGCAAGTAGCATTCTGACAACGTCTATGTTTTCTTATAGAATGAGAACCAGATGAATAGGTGATGACTTGACGCTAATTTATTCTGCGCGATGTTCTGTAAAGTACTAGGCAGAGCCGCCTTGTTTACAAAGAGCAAAAATAAATATTATTACAAAGATGTGCCGAAAATTTCACGACAGGCTAATTTCTTATTAGGATATTACCCACGTATA
This sequence comes from Haemonchus contortus, assembly GCA_000469685.2. Classification (NCBI taxonomy): domain Eukaryota; kingdom Metazoa; phylum Nematoda; class Chromadorea; order Rhabditida; family Trichostrongylidae; genus Haemonchus; species Haemonchus contortus. Next base: position 14,053,054 of record LS997564.1, read on the forward strand.
TACACTTAGATCAGTATAAATCGAGATTCTGAAGCTACAAAAAGACAACCAGGCTGACTTGGACATTGCGCAAGATACCTACAGCATTCCTATATGGAACGTTTAATCCAGGACATGGGAATCATGGAGAACTTTGAATTCCTCACAAGATTCAATCGGGATCAAATTCCAGTGAATGTGATGTCTTCGATACCAAGTCGCATGGATCACAGGTTTGGTGAACTTCCTATTAAAAGAGTGGCAAACCCAAGTTGAACTTTGTGATGTGGTTGGAATATTAACACCCAACTCAGACGACACTAGGGAGGACCGTACAAACTAGAGAGTGTTGAATCATATGTCTTTAAAACAGATGAAGATGGCTTGAATCTGCTTTCTCATTCTATACAGATTCTCCTAGAGTCTCATTCATCTAATGGTTTGTTAGATGCCATTATATCGCCGTAGTGCGCGATCGGAAAGGTTCAAGAGGATGGTGAGTTGTGGGAATACTTCGGCCTCGGTAGGGACTCGAACCCGTATTTTTGCTTCCCAGGCACCGTCACTGTTAACTGACGTTGAGTGCAAGCGGAGTCCCCGTAGTTTAAAGGATAAAAAGTAGGCTAACGTTCTAACACAAGAACGAGATCGAGTTCCTTCCGCAACCGAAGTTTTGTGCTCGTAACTCGCCAACCTTGTGAGCCTCTCATTGATTTGTTATCTTCTATGCAAAGGGCGATAGATGGAATGTGATAGATGGAACCAAGAAACCGAAGACACATCAAGCACTACTTCTTTAATCAAAAGCAGCTGATATGATAATTCAGATGGGGGTGGAAAATAGGAATGAGCGTGGAGAGTGATTCATCGCTGAAAAACTGAACAGAAAAAAGTATCGATCGAAAACCTGCAGAATAAGTTTTAGAAGTGTTTAGGAGTGTCAAAAGTAAAATTTAGAAGAAATACGCATAGCTGTCTTATGGCATTCCAACGTTCGTAGGCACAAGACCAAGCTCAAGTCGACCTTCAACCAGTTACAAGGGGGTTCGCATCGCTAGAACGTCGCATATCACCGTTTTTCAATTTTGACTACTGTTGTACAGTTTCCAATCTCCCTTCAGGTAGGGTTCGAGCTCTGAGTTTGATAAATAAATAAAAGTCATTTTACTTGCATCCAAGACTCTGGGGAAATGGGTTAGTTCAACGAATGGATTAGTTCTACCCTTCTGACGAACGAAAACCGTTTCGCTTGAAAGATGAAAAGTTTTATATTGGCTAGGGGGCTTGACCATCTTCATGACTCAAATGCACGTTCGATCTAATCGTCTTAAACGATTAAATAAGATTAGCGAGGATGGTATCGCAATAATACCCATTCGCCTTTAATGTGGGGCCTAATTCTCATCGTCAAATTGAACAGAGTAAGGTCTACGTGGAATTTCAAAGTGGCTTTCTGTCCTTCTATTGAGTTTCAATGGTCACTATGGCGGGACATAAAGGTGAATGAAAAGCTGATAAGTCAAGAAAAAAAAAGGAAAAGATTGAGTTCAAAGAAAGGGAGATTGAATTTTATCAAAAGTCCTCACTGACTTCAAAGGACTTGCTAAAAAAAACTTTGAAGGGGATGGTGTAATGGCATGTGGCGTACTTCCACACAAGCATGGTACAAGGTTCCAATACCGCGCTGATGCCCGCCCAGGCCAGCCCAACTTTTCAATCTTATCGTAGTCGGCCAATCGGTACCAGATTCGTCTGGGAGGATAAAAGCACTGACTTGCATAGGGGCTGACCATTATAAGTCAGTGTATGTGGCATATGCATTCGAAGCGCCACTACGATTTCGAAAGGGAATCGAATGTGGGGCGCATAACGGAAAAGTCGCTCAACGACATTACTTTTTACATCTTACTGTTCAAAGACAATTTAGTTTTGAGCAGTTTAGCAGTTCATAAAACAGCTTGGAGCAGAATCCCTCAAACTTCTTAGGATTGCACCGGAATGCCAATTCCAGCATCAGTTCAGCTTTATGTTGGAGAGTACCCCCACGAGTTGTGTACTACCGCCAGTGAACATTCCTAGTCGACCACACAAACTCCTCAATAGCTTTGATGGATCTCTTGGAAACGAATGCGTGGCATACACTGCTAACATCGAGGCTCAAAAACCATCAACTGAATCTCGAACCGACAACACCATGCTGTACCCTAACGGTTTTTCGCAATGTGAAAAAACTGATTTAATACTGCAATCAAAATTTGTGATTGTTGTTAAGCACTATTTTATTGATACCACTTGAATATAGTAGGCTGTTACAACATTAAGGAAATGGTCATTTCGTGTAGGCCTCTGTCGCCACCTGAATCCCTCTAAGAATACCAAAACCTCGCTATTCTCGTTTTCCGAAATTGCAAAGACGTTTAAAATTGAATGGCTCATATCGAGGGAGGTTTGATGAAAAAATTTGATTGGTTCAAGGGCGGCTCTATTCCCAGAAAGGAATGACTCAAAAATAAACAAAATTGCAATGACATTTAAAGTTCCATAACTCTTTCCGTCTCACATGTCATAAATAGGCAAATTTTATCGAATCATCAAACACGTCGGTTCAAATGAAACGAAACGAAATGTTTCTGGGCGCTTCTGTGGGTGTTCCCACCAGTGTTTGTGGCCCGAAGCTTTGGTTTACCACAACATAGACTGTGTTTCTCGATGAATTCCTGATCTTGAGCATCCATATCCATCCATCCTAATGAAAATAGTTAGGCAGAAAAAGTTGAGAGTGATGGGAGATTGAAGAGGTTCTTTATAGGGAACGATTAATTATGACTTTCCTGACCGCTTTCGCTTTCCACTCAGCCCGACTTGTCCGAAAATGCCTCTTCTCAGCTTTTCGCCTTTTTTTGCTTCAGCCGACGATGCCCTACCAGGCCAGTGAAGACTATGAAAACTAACCACAATGTACCAATTGGTCGAGGCTCGCAGAATCGGATGTTTCTGTTCGAATATGACTGTAATTCAAGCTAATGAAAAGTCACCATCGTTACCCTCTCAATTAGGTGTTAGAGGCCAGTAAGCACAGCGCGATCATATAAGATGTCTCAAACGACAAACTTAGGATATTTCAAAGAAATCTATCATCAGATACTAAGCCGTATATGAGATCGCGCAATCCCCGAAAAATAAAGTGACAATCTCAGTCCTCTGCCTTTGCTCGAATTGGAAATGGAGGTTGATCCCATGAGCCCTACTGAATATATTAATTTTAAAATTTGCTGATTTCTTCGTCTTTTCAGTGGTCGGATGTTCACATTAGGGATCAAAATTGTAAGGTTACTGGATGTGGAGTCTCTTGAGGTCCCACTTTCCCAGATGACGCCAGGTTATTCAACTGAATAAAGAGAATGAATAGATCGGAGCATAAATTCAAAAACTATTCAAAAGACATTTTAGGTTATGGATGAAAAGCTTACAGGAGGAATAAACAAAACGTTCAACCGGAAATTTAGAAGTTCAATATAAAATATGCCGAGAATTGAGAAAAACCGCCCATTCAGTGGCATCCAGTGCCATGGCACTTTGATACTATTTCATGCATTTCATTCAAAACATCAAACAGCTCATCGACTATTCAGCATATTGTGAATATGTGTGATTTTGGAAATCGATAACGCCATAACTTCCGATTTCATATTATTGGAATGCAATCTACAAGCATTTTTCAAAGTGGCCCTTAAAGACGGGCAATAAAATGACAGCGAAACAATAGATGCAAAAGAAAGCAGACGGAACGCAGTAACAAGGGAAAGATAAAAGTGAGAGAAATATTTCCTCATCATCCTGAGCAAGGTCTGAGGGATCACGATTCGACTTCCATTCGGAATCGTAGTGGCATATTGAATGCGTATGGGGCCTATACAATGACTTGGGGTGGCCAGCCGATGTACAAGTCCGTGCTTTTATCCACCCAGACGAGTCTGGTACCAATTCACCGACCCCGGAGGGATGGAAGGCTTGGTTGGCCTAGGCGGGCATCGATCCGGGATACGAACCCGTGGCCACGTGTGTGTCATACATAGGGCACTACTTGCCACTACGCCACCTCCGCCCAAGGAAAATGGCACGCTATTAAACAAAAAAAAGGTCGCACTGTGCACATAGAAACCAGAAACAAGCAGATATCCTAAGAGCGGGACAGTATCTCAAGAACGGGACAATATTTAGCATTTAGGCATACAGTATAAGCTCTCCGGTGCTCTTCAGTGATTTATAAGATACCAATCTTAGAGCCGGTAATCAAGCCCGTTTCTGGGTTGAGCCCTGCATTCGACTTTCATTGAGAACATGAAGGTGATTCGAATGCGCTTGTTCTCTAAACAATAAATTGCGAAGGCCAGCCAAGTCGGTTATTCTGAAGTCTGGTACCCACGAGGGACGTGGTACCATTTTACCGACCCATGAAGGACGGAAGGCTTAACCTGGCATCGAGACAGGATTCCCCACGTATGGAAATGGAGCACACCTCAACATACACTTATGTATTATTATATACATTTTTATTTATTATATGACCGCACTTATTTTTATTATTCTACGGTGAAAGTGTTGAATATGTGCTGTAAAATTCGTAATATCAAGATAAAGTAGCACAAATGTGAGGAGATACCAGCAGTTTTGAACGTTCAAAAAGTGCGATTCCGTGGAGGATACCTCCCAACTGAGAGAATCATTTAGAAACTTATACAAAACCTTCCTAGATTTATGCTCAGTGAAACATAGGCAACCAAATTGTACTCAATGAGAAAAAATTTTGAATAATGGATTATTACAAGAAGGACAAGCTTCGCCTATCTACCATCATAGACACTTTTGAAAGTCCTAATTGAAAATAAAGTTAGTCAAAGAAAAAAAAAAGAATGATGTTCTAGCTAATGATGTACTGAACTAAACAGGCACATCCATCTCGACATTAAAATAATTCCCTTATCTGGTAACCGATCCAGCAATCTTATACAAGCAGATAGCCTCCCAGAGGCATTGGCATATTATTTTTACGATTTCCAATATAAGGCACAATTTACGACTCTAACTATGCATCACAAATTGAAGTAAGAAAGCTCATGCGTGGCCTGTTTTCAAGGTTTCTCGAAGTGGCCTGAAGGGACATATAGGGGCTCACGTAACGAATGAATCTGAGACAGAACGATGAAAACAAAACAGGAATGGGTTCCTATCCCAACGAGTCCATGTTCCTCGTTGACGAGCTCCTCTACCTCCCAATATAATTTAGTGGAAGGATGTATGCAGAGAGTAGTTCATAGAAACAAAAACGAAGGCAAACTCTGTTCAAACGGAGAAAGCTCCAAGGCCAATTTGAACAAAGACATAGGCGACTGCGTATGAAAACAAAAGTGAAACAGAGAGACGGATTGAACGATTACCCAACTCCTATATTTATCAATCTCAGCAGTGAGTTGCTTTCGACTTCACCACACTCGAAGGAATCATGACATAAGAGTCATATAAACGCGTTAAGAAGGACCAAAATAACTGAGTTCCTCAGTTCGTAAACAACTTGGGATTCATATCGGTGTTCATTATATTTCCCAACATATTATTTCTCAAAGTAAGCTTCGTTAAAGGTAAGTTAGTGTCAAATGATGGAACCCATCCCAGGGTCAAAGCCTGGAAGGATACCTGCATAGATCAGCCAGATCTTTCAAACCTTCGGGACCAGCTTATTCCAGTATCCAGTCCAGTCCAGTATGCATTTACACTAAGATCGTTGTGTTCTCGAGCGCACTTGGAACCGAAACAAGCTCCTGGGCTACTCTTTTGAATAGGGATTTCTCAATCTATCTCTGTCACAAGAGAATCGTCATTGGTACTACTCGAGACGCGGAAGCTTTTTGATCTGTTAGCCAAAACCGTGAGCTCCCTGCTTCATGTTGAGGTGTAGGATGATCAATCGGAAAATTCGACCTCCGAATACCCTGTTCCCCAGCTGTCCACACCTTTCTCGTCGATCGGCCAACCAAAGATATTCTCGAAATCTTGCGCGTATCTCGGTCAATCGTCGTATACTACGACCGTCATTAAAATCGCAAACCCGCATAGCATCAATAGACACACACTCACATAGTATACAGATAATCACCCACTTATCCATGACAATCGAATGCCTGGGTAGAATTCTTGAATTCCCACATACATGCTTATTTACTAACTAAAAAGTAATCTAATCAGTAGGCTTAACCCAGATGGCAGCTGATCTTCAGGAGTACAAGAATCCTGCAGAAAAGGTCCCCGCGATGGAATGGCTGCGAATGGGTGGGGAATAGGGTAGTAGGAGGTTGAGTTCTTTGACTGTTCTTCCCACACCCCACATGGGGCCGATAATCCTCAACTATGACTGTCCCTTCAGAAGGATACCCAGTAGGAAAAGGGCTCATCAGTGACGGTTCTTGGGGATTGAAAAAAAAAATCACGAGGCCTGATTATCCAGATGAGGGATTCATTGGAAAACAGAAAATAAGTGTAGCGCAATGATCGGAGGCGATGTTTTGAAATTACGCACTAAGCAGTTCGATTCATTACACCGTCGTAGCAACCAAGCTATTTCACAGCTAACTAATAGCAACCATGTCGTGTACAAAGGATAAAAATAAAAGTGAATATCGGTTGGCGTAGACTAGCTGCTACATACTACAGTGTTCCCCGAGACATCCAGTTTCCTTCAAAATTCCTGATAGGAGGCGAATACTTGGCGCGTTCTGAGACGATCAATCACGACTGTGATTTGGATCTAAAGAAAACACATAACAAAGCGCTCGAATGATTTTGTGAGCGTACAGGAAATGTAGTTCAGCCATGTACTGGTCTCGGCCGCCCCTCTCAAACTCGAAAGGAAAGATTCGAATATGGCAAACATATAGCTCTTATTCCTCAGAACAGGCGCTCAGTTGATTCGCGATCCACTAAGATCGTTGGAAGGTTCACTGCCAGTACTTTCTGACCAAGCCAAAGGTTTGTTATTTCCGGAAATTAGAACTATGCACCACTGGTCTCAACAGCCATCGATGGGTTAAGCAGTAGAAAGGGAGAACAGTTTAAAAAAGCTGTTCCCTCCCTGACTCCATACAACTCTTTCGACTTTGATTTTCCCAGAAGATGATGACGGAGAATGAAGGGAAAGAAATCAGAGAAAGCAAAATACGGGCTTCAGAATAGGACGATTTGGGGATGACCAGTCAGCCGCAGCACTAGAGCTTGTTTGAAAGAAAACTGAGAGTACAGTGAAGGATGCCGTCAACACCGTTATATGAGATTCTAGCCCTCCATTTCTGAAGAAGAGGATTGACAAGCTAAGAAAACATTGTGGACAAGTGGTAGACGTGGTCGATGTGTATCTAAGATTTCAAGGCTGATTCTTTTTACTTATATTTATTTTATTTATTTATATATATTTGTGACGACAGACATTCTCATCAACTTGAAGTCATCTCGTATCGGAGGAGTGTAAAAGTCACTTCACCTACAGCTAGCACCCACTCAACTAACTTTGAAACCTCTTATTTACCCTTGGTTGGTATGGTGTCAACAAATTCTGAAAGGGCAGTGTTAATCCTGGGAAATACCTGAAAACTTCCCCGGGAACATTTTCCAGTTCCTAAACGAAATTGGACAAGCACACATGAACCTCCTCAAATAGGAACAACGTGTTCTGCTAGCAAGCTACTTTCTGAACCACATTTTCTTTACCGCACTTGCCTCGCCAAAAGGCCTCGCCGCTATTGGAAAAAATGAAAATGAAGATTTGGTTCTTCAGAGCAAGGCAGCAGAACAACAAAACTGGGATAGCATAAAGAATCCTTCTAAAATCGGAGGTCAATGATTGTTTTGTAAGTTGCTTCGCATAGCAATACGAGAAAGGCAAGCTGTCCAGCCAGACTTAATTGTCTAAAATTGGATAGCGATAGCTGGTCGTCGATAACCAGTAAATATAAAGAAAAGAAGGAAGTTGATGAGACAAAAAGAAGTGTGAAATTCGCATCAATACAAGAAAGAAAGAAAGAAAGAAAGAAAAATTAGGCTCAACAGCTAATCAATAAAATACTACGGATTCACGGGAAAAGATGAAGAATTAAATAATTGATGGATATTGAACGGTTCAAGATTTGGGAGACATCGATGAAATGGAGAGATCTCATCCGTTAGCGAAATGTCTGCAATGCCCCGCCCATACCTCGCAGGTATACAGGTGGGTGGTCAGAGGGAATGACAGATGAAATAAACCCACAGTAAGCCCTCCCAAAAACTAAAGACCGAGCAGAAACGAGCAAAATTGGAATGATAAGTCATAATTGATGCATGACAGAACAATTAGTTATAGTATCAAATTACTGACCGGTTTCCAAAAAGACACGGAATTTATTAGAGTCCGCCTTACAGGAGAAATAGGGCTTCAGAAAGTGTTTTCGCAGTACTATCTATAACCGATTTAGAATTCAGATGCAAATTTAGAGTAAATAACACTGATCGTTAATTTTTTTCTAAGAGAGTATACGGCTAAGGAACGAAACCAAAAAACTCTCACGAGTTCTTTCTTGGCAGCCTCGATTTTGGGCGATTATAAGAAGAAACCAGCAAGTTCAGTATACGGCGCATTCAGAACCGACCAAGCAAGGCTGACGTTAGATCAACTGGTCGGTCCTGAATTCGCCATACGTTCCATAAATTGTCCTGTTTGATTTTCATTAGAATTGGTAATCCGAGCTGACCTAGGCGCCAGTTTTAGCTTCCAGAATAAAATTATCGCGAAGCTGAACCCACTCACCGGCAACCGATGACAACATTCACACGAACGCCGTCAGACTGATTGATAGCAGTTGCGCGCGCAATGAGATCGCCGTGGCGCGATAGCAATCAGGTAATAAGGTAATCAGCTGGTCAAAAGCATGATGAGTTCAGATCATAATTGATTCAGCAATAAATAGACCCTAAGTAATCGAGAGACGCTTTAGAAATTAATGGAAATTTATCAGTGTTGATCAAAACTTTGTGAGAAAACTGGTTCCGATTATATCTCCATTTCTCATTTTGACTAATGAGTAATAAAAAATGCTGAAGGAAGTTTGAAAGGTGTCACAAAACATTTGACAGCAACACTTTAATTATCAATCATCAATTTCTATGGTGGAACTTCTCGAGGTTCCGGCTAGCTAGCAAATTAAATTAATGAAAACAGCCCGGTAAAAAAGTCGTCTGCTCTACGACTCCAGCGACAAGTCGAAAATCTACTACCCACGAGGTATTTTTTCTCGAGGATAACGATCCCCTAAACGTTTCAGATGAAGACGTCGCTTGAGACTGAAGTATGAGTGAAGAGCCCCCTCCGTGCCCTAAGCTCCCTTGCCACACGACAAGCAGCGACAACATAGTTGCTGGTCTTTAGAGGCCGAACAGGAGTGTTAATTTGGATGTAGAAGTAATCCCACAGACCAGTAAAAGTAGTCCAGTAACCCATTTATGACTCTAAGCGGGTTGAGAATGAATGGAGTGCATTGAACAAGATTGATAGCACCACGTACATCGTACCTGTATGTGTCACTGTTGAGCTACGCCTCTTTGGCCGTAGCTGTCTGTTTCCCTAAAAATAATCCCAGAAACGAGTAAACTCGCCAGCGTACTCATTGCCGCCGTTCGATGTGGGGTGCTGTGAAGAGAAATTGGAAAAACGGAAAGGATGGCAGTCATGTTGACTTTAGGCATTAGTCATCACGTAAGAGGTTGAACGGAGTGGGTGGAAAAATCATAGCATGAAAAGTCTCGAAAAAACCCAACATTTGATTCATTCCCGTGTTTCAATGTGAACCTGTTCCTGCCAGACAATCCTCCTATACCAAAGGGTTGGAGAGGACCCCCATTGCTGAAGATCAACACAATAACTCATGGTATATGTGAAGATTCAACCTTTCTGTCTGCTCTCCAAACAAATCTAGCCAGACGGATTAGACGTTTTTGCAACACAACGATCCGCATTCCTACGCCCGTTGCAATCAACGGTTGAATGAACGACGAAGAGCACGTCGTGATATTCACCGAGACCATACAGAAAACACGACTACATAGATTCTCGTATATCAGGTTTAAATGCAAAGGTGGTAATTTCACATCCACTACACCCTTTATTAAACACTTCTAAGAATTCATATAAAAACGTCTACTTTGGCCTGTTATCATTCTATCGAAAAACCTTTTCCATGAAAGCCAAGTTATTTGGGCAGGCGAGACGTTCAGTCTCCAAAACAGGAACGAATTCCAAAAACACGGCACTGTTCAGATGGGTTTGCAGGCAAATCTTTAAAAACTATAGAAGCAATGTATGTGTGAATTGCTCCTTCAGGCCTAACCATCAGCATGAACCAATGAATTCGTAACCTGTAAGGAACAAAGTCAGTGGAAAGTCGTTTGAACCTTTACTAAATAGAATCAACAGCAGAAACTGAAGGCTTCGACAATGAGTCCATACAACGGCTTGCAGCAGCCTTGGGGTCTACAACTGAAGGCCATATTCCTTCAGAGCCCTACATTACCCTATGCAATACCTTAGAGGCACTCCAGACACAAAAGGCTCAACAGACTGGGGGCGAGAATAGCTTTTATGGAGCAAGAGTATCTCCTACAGCGATTCTAAACCTTAGAAACATGGAATAAAGGGGAGTGGATAGAAAATGAGCTAATCGAACTTCTTGGATGAGCACAGCCAGGGAATTGAATCGAAAGAAAACTGAACACAAGATTTATTTGTAAATCATCCCCGGAACACGGTTTCAGGAACACTCAGTCATCGCCTAGGAACCGTGAGCTTAAATAGATGCAGATGGCTCAGCAGGCCACTTACTATCCCAACTATTTATTTTATGGGGTCCCTTAAAGGTCGGTGCAATACCGCCACCAATGCCACAACGTCGATTAGCCTGATCCCATCTTCATAACTCTGGGTCGGGACAGACTCAACACAGTCTACATCATTAAATATGTATTAAGCACTAAATTAAATTGTGGTAATCCTATGGAACGACAAGTCATCCATGCCATTTATGACCTGACTCCTCCCCTAATCAGAGGCGCTTGTGAAATTCCAGACATTCCGTCGCCGTGCTATCAGGGGAAATTCACGCCGTTCATGACCACTTTGAATTTCCCGATAGAATTCTGATTAAGGGTAATCGTAATCATTTAGTGCAAAGAAGCAAGAAATACTCCTAGAATGCTACCGATAAATTCTGAAAAACTGCTCGAGAAAAGAATAAGTGCAACAGTGAAACCGGTGTAAAGTACGATCCCCAAAAATAGACTGACAACATAGAATCGGCTCAGAGCTGATAAACCGCCAACACTCTTGAGAATCCGTATAAAAACGTCCACTTTGACCTGTTATCATTCTATCGAAAACCTTTTCCATGAAAGCCAAGTTATTTGGGCAGGCGAGACGTGCAGTCTCCAAAACGGGAACGAATTCTAAAAAGATGGCACTATTCAAAAGAGTTTCTAAACAAATCTTTAAAACTATGGAAGCAACGTATGTGTGGAATGCTCCTCCATGTTAACCATAAGCACGAACCAGCTAATCCATAGCTGATGAAGAGAGAAATGAGGGGAAAGTCGTTTGAGTCTTATTTGAGCTAGGCCTTTCTCCTCATGAAAATGGGCCGGTATTCATTTCTAGTGAGATTTTTTTCTGCGGAACCGTTCTGGTAATCAGCAGAAAGAACAAGAACACCAGGGGCACGCGGTGAGGAGCTCAGGCTGGGTATCGTAAGTGGCTTAGGGACTAAAAGCCTCCGAAACCAGCAGAAGAAAGGTGATCAACCGCTGTTCTGCCGGTCCATTGCAGTATTTTCAAAAAGGTTTTGTTGAACTGACTCATAAAGGTAAATATGTCTTCACAAGAGGTTGTTCTAGCTGTTATGTGAATGAAAAATGACTTTTAGTCATTGGGCTCCACAATATTTGACAATCTTTCGTGTGAAAAGGAGGGAGTTGTCTACAGGAGAAAACTTCTTTCAGGTAACAGACGGCACAGAAAACTATGCTTGATCACTTGTAAGCGGCAGCTATCATAGAATTCATACACACATAATAAACCCCCACTCGCACTCACCCACCATACATCCCGTCCCACACTCAGTCAGAATTCACAGGAATGCGTTGGGAAATCGGGAAGCCTTTTTTCTTCACTACGTCTTCGAAAACTTTAAAAAATGCTCACTGTTCGTTCTCATATAAGGATCGAATGTTCGAATGACACCAACGACATCACCCAGAGGCATCTCACCATCGAAAGAGAAACCTTGCTGGGAATCCTCCTTTCAAAGCTCATCTTAGGAGGAAGTGTGACAATGGTATCAGCACAATCACTACGGGTATGATCCAGGAATCTCATTTCACATGGAGTGCTTGCAAGTTCAATCGGAACCTTAGATAACCCCGGTCGCTAAGTCGCTGCATGATTTGTTTCCGGCGCTAAAAACCACGAGCTGAGGCTAGTTTGGCACCCAAAAGAATAAATTGTATCCGTGACAAAAACCTTCAGAAGCCTCGTCGATTCTGAATGAAAGTCGAAGAGAGAGGCGACTGCTCGAATCTTCAGGAAGGATGGTAATGAAACGACGGCTTCGAGAAAGTTTGCAAACCAGTATACGAAACTAAGAGAACGCTTGTGGTACCGGGTCCACAGCAGGAAATAACCTCCTCAATGACCGTGACCAGGATACGAAAACTGCGATTCAAACACATTTTCAATTCGATTCAAGTTGATTTATACCGACGTTTTATGGGACTCTCGTGAAGTGCTCTTACCGACGTCGTTTATTCGTCGTTCCGTGTTTCTTGAAGAAATCAAACGACATCGGAAACGTTCCAGATTACCAAAAAACATCACTTTTAGAAGGATTCCATTCATTCTGACGGGAATGTCGCTGTGCTGGCGTGATGGGAAAAAATGCATTGTTGCCTGATAGTAAAGCAATTCACTAAAAATGCACGACCTGCTGAAGATAAGACAGCTTAGGAGACAAAAATTCCTAAAGAACGCGGACTGTACTGTATCAACTTCGAACTGGACACTGTATTATCACGTATTTATTCGAACAGATATGGCATGTCCCTCTCACGTGAACAAAATCAAAGAGCACTACAGATTGATCCCTTAAGGTTGAGCCATACATTCAGTCTCTATCAGAATTTAGAAACATTCGAACCCACGTTGGAGTCTTCGAATGGCTGGAATAGACCAACCCCTAAATCCCACCGTCTGAGTTGCCCATACAAGAAACTCACTACGAAACGCATAACTGGTAAACACCCTTTCAACTGTAGGCTCACCGTTGCTTTCAACTGGTCCATGCGTTGGTGAAAGCAGGGAGAATATGAATAAAGCCTTCAAATGAAAAGAATAAAGTGGTCCCTTAAAAATGAGCAGGTCACAGGTTGATGTTGTGGAAAGGGTCATCGTACCGCATACGACACGGTTCGCTGAAGGAGACATGGCCATGACCACGCACCTGCAAACAATTATTACCGTGTTCTCATTGCGCTACATTGGGATCTGTCAAGAAAATTACCTTACTTCAACTACACTGGTAATATTTCCCTTCTAATGTATCTTGAAGGATAGGGTAGAGCTCTTGGACAGGAATACATTAATAGTCGACGAATTCTGCACTGGAACTCATGCCCCGTTCATTTTTATGCACCCGCATGACCTGCAGTTGAGCGCCTTCTTCTATTTCTAGACTACCCTTTCTTCCAGCAATGAGGTTTAAGATTCACAGACGGAATTCGAACATTTGAGCTCCCTCAGAATGAGCCATGCTTACGTTGCTTAGGCCCTGTCTGTACGCCATCTAACGGAATATTACTCCGTCTGGATGAGCATAAGCCCAACAACTTTGATGTACTACTAGGTTAGTGCTCTATCAATTCAAGCCGACTTCATGGCGCACCCCAGAGTGCCTGAATCTGTCAATCACTGCAATTTCTTTGCGTCATACTAATCTGATACACATTACGCCAAATTCTTTATGTTCACGGTAGGAACACGCGACGTTTTTCCCTCACTGGAAGGTCATTACCATCAGCCATACCATAAATTACATAACCTTACCGGCCATTTAGTTCAACATGCACTATCGCCAAATGTCCGCAATCACTTCGTAGCGCATTTCTCACTACTACACACGTGCCACATAAAGATGTCACTAGCCGTATAAAGTACGTCTTGCGACTGAACGCGGGTACATCGCACGCTCATCATCATTGCGGCTGTGGTGCAGATGAATCGAAATTGTCGCTTCGCGGCGAGGGCCACGTCGCACACGAGGAAAGGTAGCAGAATGAAGAAGCAGTGCACCGAGTCAGGAATAAAGGAAGAAGAAGTAACATCAGAATCGTGCCAAAATCATAATCGCATATCGATCGACCTGTGTGAAGAACGTTAGAACTGCAATAGCGAGACAAATAGTCCGCGACAGCCGCGTGCGGCCAAACGATGCAGAAGATCGAATCAAATGCCTTCTCCTCTTCATTGCCTTCTCCATCTCAATGACGAGAGGTACTGGCAAATTTGATGCTAGCCCTGTGCTAGGATCAAAATGTCCGATTCCCACCGAAATTTACGGAAGTAGAATCGACAGCGTTTGAGGCGGATTTCAGTCGAAGCAATGTTCGCCATCATAATCACAGGTTGTGAATCCTCGAAGAGACCGTATAATTGGAAAAGCTTCTCCATCAAAAAACTTGCTGCTGCTCGCCTTTCGGATCAAGAGAACCGTTCCGGCTAACCGATAATCAAATATATCACATAATAAATAGCTATTCATGTGGAATAATAACACATCACAATAGGCGCTCGAATTCACGCAATAACAAAATTATTGCCAAAATAGTTGTCCAAAATATGCAAGGTATGGGTGAAACATCTGATCTTGGGTGGCGCCCACGTTCAGTATCAGTTAAAGCACTTACCTTCTGTGTTACCAGGACCCACCCAGACAGCCCTCAAGTTCAGCTACACCTTAAAGTAAGTAACCAGGAAAAGAGATTGTCGGGGCAGCGTACCTAACAAATACGGTGTAAAATAAAGAAATAAAAGAATAAAATTAAAATAAAATAAAATAAAAATATGACCACTGTAAAGGAAAAGTTGCAGATAAGCCAGGATTCGTAAGATTGTATTGGCCCACAAAGAAAGGCGAAAAGCTATGGAATGAATCAGTGTAACAGAATTTGCAAACAAACTTTACCACAGTGTTTGACAGACAGATCACTCGATTGCTCAGAAACAAACAGCTGGACTTCTTCGGATTCTTGGCATGTTCCGGGGCTAGAGTGAGAAACTTCTAGCGGTCCGCAAAATGAAACGAGGGACTGATGGTGGCCCTATTCTATCCCATGTACAGCAGAATGAGTGAGGGCAATGAGAATAGACGACGATGCCGTTATCGCGTGGCAGGTGCCGTCTAAAAAGCGAGTGAATAGGGTACTCATTAAAAGCCTCAATGGACGGTGATCTGATCGTGTTGAAAATTGAAAGCGAAACTATCCTAGCTGTCCTTTTGAGGATAAAATCGTTGTAAATACTATGGTAATAATAGTTGTTGACAAGTTCCCTGCGTTGAAGGTCATCTAGCTACGAACGAAGAAATCGGACTACAATTATCATTGCAACTGGCCGAATGATATTGAAAGTGGATTTATGACTGGCAACTGGGTTAACGAAGCGCTAGGTTTACGACGACCGATTCTCCCAGTCTGCCTTTTCAAGATCCTGCGCTGAGAAATTCACGGTAACGGAGTTGAACCAGTTCAGAGCACGTGTGTCCGCATAGGTGGATGTCTTTGTCGACAACGATGATTAACGAAGCCATAAATGCCCGTACACCAGCAGCGGTCAGATTCACCTGAAGGATGTGGTTGACAACCGCAATGACCATCCTGACAGCTCGGGACGAAATGCTCATGAAAAGGAAAGGTACAGCCAGGTCCAGTCTCAACCTAACCCATTAGAGGATCCCAATCCACCTTATCATCTCCTTCATCCACGTCGGTCACTCCAACTGCAAGGGGCCACTACGTATGGGCCTTTCACGAACATCGACGATGACATACACCTGGGAAAAGGGAGCTCCGCCACTATGACCGCTTTACCAGAACGATAAGAGAAAAAAAGTCGCTACTTTAAGCCTTTCTAATAGCAACCCTCAAAGGAAAACTGCATAAGTCGTTGATTACACGAGGCTTACAGAGCTTCAATTCTTTTTGCCTTCTTGTGCTAATAGGGATGAATCACAGATGCTGTCAAATTCTTTCCAATTCTGTATATTGACATACTTGGGCATGAATCTGAGCACGCAATGGAGATGACAGTTCTTATGACATCTATTTCTGCTACATAGATTCGATAGCAGAAGAAGTTACTCGTCATCGGCTTATGAGTCACCGATATTTCATAAACGGCGTGGTCACCCGTCTCAGAGTGCTTTTCTGTATTTCGACTAAAAGAATGTGCTACATTATTTGGCTGCTTTGCGATGACTAGCCAATCGTACACAAATCTGGCGCAGGGAGCATAAGTTCTCAGTAGATTACTTTTGTAAAAGTCGTTGAAAATGTATGAATGTTGGTCTAAAGAAAGAAGGAAATGGATGGCTTTTTTGACTTCTTCAATATGTGTCCCATTGAGGCTGACTCACCCGAAAAAGTAATGCAACTGGGTATTCGACTACATGATGGCCAACTTCCCCGTCAGTTCTTTTTTCTTCCACAAAAATTTGAACGCGTATAACTAAATTAGAAGTGACGAGACATAGTTAACTCAGGCGGTTCCCCTATCCGTTTGGGAATTTACAGCACCTACTGCCAAAGCCCTACTCAGCTCCGAAATTTTACGTAGTATATGCCAATATTACCGATAGATTGCTTCACATGAAAGAGAAATGAAGTTCTTTGGTCAGTCCCGTTTTCGGGCTCGACATACTCCCATTTAGCGTTTGAAAGCGGATGTGACCTACACAATGACTTAAGGTGGCCAGTCGATGCGAAGTTAATGTTTTCAAACTTCCAGGGAAGATCAATTAGCCGATCTTGGAGGTAAGCTCGGTTCGGCTGGACGGGTGTCGAGCCGGTATATCCGATCTGTGGTAGGGCGTCACCAGACGCTACGCCACGCCCGCCGCCATATTTATTATTATACAAGATGACTATTAGTGTTTGTCTTTCAGAACCGACGTACTTATCAGTTCCGTTGCACTGAAAGGATCATTTGGCAATTATGTAATAAACTGGTAACGATAGAACAACTGAAAAAGGGGTAAATGTCACTTAGATAGAAATTGGAAGCGGCGACCTTCCAAACAACTAACGAAGAAGAGTGGGCAACATGCAGAGTCTCCGTCCTGCTTAACAAAGAGTTTTGTCCCTCCCTTCATAAGAATAAAGGCGACTCGTAGGAAAATGCTCATCAACCTCATCTTCCTCTGTGAAAAAAAAAACAGTAAAAAAAGTGAAAAAATGATTAGCTCAAATTGATTTTCGAAGAATGATCTAGCTCAACAACGTGTCGAGGACGTCGTGCAACATGCAAGACACCATCATTTCCTTCCTTACCCGAACGTACTATAACATTTAATTGACCACGTAATTATAGGGAGCCAGAAGAGTAGTTATTTGCCGCACGGTCGCTTAACCTTGAACAGGATCATCAAGAAAATAGATCCATGCGGCAGGAATGAAGATTTTGAAGAGGAAGTGACATGTTGTTCCCATGTTTGCAAGACAAGTAGACAGACAGCCTGCTGGAAACAAACTCAGCTGCTGAAAAAACCAACCATCCAATGGTATCGTGGATTAATCCCATCCCGGACCTGCTGAACCAATTTTTTCATAAAAGTTACACCTATATGAATCCGAAAAGTTATTTGTTTTCGAGGCGAAGGTGGAGGATTGCTGAAAAATGTGCACCCGCCGTTAGGGATCGAAACGTTACTGAGCAATTTTTCCATCCGG
Organism: Haemonchus contortus; assembly: GCA_000469685.2. Taxonomy (NCBI): domain Eukaryota; kingdom Metazoa; phylum Nematoda; class Chromadorea; order Rhabditida; family Trichostrongylidae; genus Haemonchus; species Haemonchus contortus. The sequence continues at coordinate 14,071,099 of LS997564.1, forward strand.
GTTGTGTAGTTACTACGAAACTGGCCAGGAAAGAATGAATTTTTTGGACGTTCTATGGCTTCCGCAAGTCATCTCGTATAAGCTAAATACGCATTCCAACGTCCGCCCTTACGATCACCAAGTTTAATGAGCTAGCTCGTTCCGAAATGAGGGTGAAAGAAGTTGGTCAAAAATTCACATCTTCCAACCTCAGAACCTTGAAATTCATGTAAAACGATACCCTTCTGGAAAACGAGGGTATGAGACTGCGCGACGCAGAAAAAAATCGAGAGAAATTCAGAAATAGAGGGGGTGGGGGTAGTGAGGAAGGGAATGGGAGATATTGATGGAGAAATTTCAACGGAATGGTATTAGATGGTAACAAACGTTTACCGATAAGGAAACCCAGCAGGTGAGTATACGAATGTCGCGATGTGCCGCACTATTTCTACGTAGCGCTAAATATCGAGTACTTGCTAGTACTAGGTGTTAAAAGGCGAAGAAAATGTTGATGGAGTAAAAAACTTCGGCAATAAATGAAAATGAACATACTGGTGGAAAGGGGATGCCTCTATCAGAGGATTCGTAGGAATTTGATACCTTTCTTGCTCCATTAAAGTTGATGGAAAGAGGTACAAGGTCATAAATGCTAGTGAAAGCCTATAAGATGGGTTGAGAACGGCATTTGCTCTTTGAATTGCGATTCCACGGTTCGACTTAATTAAGCCAATCACAAAATAATTACATATAAAGCATAAAATCTTCTTGCACCAATCACCCGTTTATAGAACGCGCCATGCATCCGAGTATTATCCAGAATTGCATGAGCATTGCGTATATGTTCTATACAATGACTTGCTGTGGCCAGTTTATGTACATAGTCTTACACGAGTCTGAGACCTGTTAACCGACCTCGGAGGAATGGAAGGTGTGGCTGTCCAAAGCAGATATCGATCTCGGATTCGAACCTGGGATCAGGTATGTGGTATAGTGCGCCATTTGCCACCCCTTATGTGATCCCCCTTCCATTCATGTACTCTTCTAGGAAGACCCAATTACACACATCGCTGAGCTTAAGATCGTGTACATAGTGTTGTTCTCTACAAAGGCTTACCCTTCTCAAATTAGGTTCGACTTCGTTCAACCATCCACCTGAAAATGGCCCACGCCCATCTCCGAATCCCGATTCTCTTGGAGCAACTTTTGTTGGAGCACAAAATGCTTACAATACTTTGCAGCAGCCGTCATCTCACAGCACAAAAAATGGCGAAATCACAATTCGACTTAAACAGACGCTCTCAACTTCCCACAATAATGACAAACTCAAATACATTACCTGCCTAATTATAGATTAACCACCACCTCTGACAATATTGCCAAAAGTTTTGAGAAACTCAAGGACGACCGTTGAACTACCGTAACCATCGGAGAAACCATGATCGTCTGAGGAAAAAGAGAAAACAAGAAAAAAGAAATGTTCAATCAGTGGACATTTCAGCGGCATCTTTATGGAGCGCGATGATCGTATCTGCTCTCCCGAAGGGCATGTGAAACGATCGCCGAAAAAAGTGCGGTTCTTAAAGGCAGTAGTCCAAAGAAAATTGCCATGCGGGAAGATGGTGGCTAGTCGTAAACCTTTTCGGATCTAATGGGCCATATTCACTCAAAGGCACAGATCACAATAATTTTGGGTAGTCCGGATAATGAGGAAAAATGGAAAACAAGAGAGAAAATAGTGCGATGAAGGCGAAGAAACTTTGTAAATCGGTGTTTCCAATGTATAAAAAGGCTTCGAAAAATCGTCGAAAAGTAGGCTTGACGAGAATGAGACCAGAAAAATGAAGAAGAATGGGGCGTTTGGACGAGCTATACAATGCGTGTCATCGCGTGCCTGTGGGTCCTGGTGCGAACAGCTGAATAGCGGATTAAGGTAAGAAGAATTCACTCATAAGCATGAATCAGCAGAAAAACCCTAGTAACAGCAAAAAAAATGGCCCACCTCTTCTAGCCCCTTGTGGTAGAAAATTAAATAAGGGATCATCAAAAAGAATAAGATAGAACAAAAGAATAACAGATAAATAACAGAATAACAGATATTGCCTTATTACTCGGCGATCACCCAATTGTGTGTGGGCCCTAGAGCGAATATTGTGATCTGTATCGCCTAAGACTCTCCTGCCGTGACATCGATCGAGGGGCGGAATGACCGGGCAAGCCGGTCACGGGGCTCCTACCCTGCCCCATCTGTTGAGTTTTGAGTTTCCTTACTGTGACCTCAGAAGGTCACTGGCATTCCTAAGGGGGGAACTCAGAAACTATTTTATCGTGAACTGTGCCTTTAAACAGGGCCAAAAGGTTCTCAGATTACTACAGTTATGCGGGCCACAGAATCGCATGTGTTGTTTTGAGTAACGAAGAATGACAAAGGATAAAGAAGTCGAAGAATGCCTCCTAAATAATCGATAGAGGACGAGAAACAAGGGAAAGTTCTAAATCAGTCAAATCAGTCCGTCTTCCTTTGAAAAAGCCTTGCGGCGAGAAGAAAATGACGAATTTTTCTGATTTTCTTTGAATTTTATTACTGGGAATATGTTCAACTGCGAAGGGAACAACTGCAGAGAACTGCGAAGGCAACAATTGCAGACTGCAATCAGTGGAAATAGATTTACTTAGAATGAAATCGTTTCGCTACAAAAAACGAAATGATTCCTTTCTTAGCAACATTATCGAAATTGACCACTCCCTTCTTTCAGCTTTTTTTTCGACCTGTTTTCTCCTTCTTACGCAATCAATTTTTGGGATGAAACGAAGTTGAAAAATGACTCTAAAGTGCAGCTATCACGAAATAACTACGAATTCAAACGCTAATGTCACTCGCAAAAGAAAGGGAGCTAGAAAGTCGTTACCTGAAACTCTCGAAGGCTATATCTAAACTAATTACAATCGACACAGTGTGATACTATCTATGTAGACAAGATCGAAGATCTATATCTCCTTGCCGCAAAGTTGAGAATAGTTCATGGGAAACTCAGATTGTTGAATTTGTCAGGAAAAGTGAAAAAGAAGGGAGGAGAGCCAATTTTGTATACGATTCACTTATCGTATGCTACTCATTTGTGTAGATCCAGGGATCAGGAACTGCCAGAAAGCGAAGCTTCCCTATATATAAAACAAACCAGCTGCAACCATTCACTGAATTAATAGGTCAACTCAAGCCAACAGAGACGCGACGGTAAGCTGATTCCTCTATTGCTTTGGAGCCATTTGAATTTCTGCCTAATAGAAAAACATCAGGTCCTCGTCACTACTCAGAGATGAAAAGAGTGATCGATGAGAAACGAGCGCTATAGTATGCGCCATGCTAGCAACTTTCATCCAAAATCAGAGCGTGTTCAGCAGATACAATGAGGCCAAAAGTCATGAGTTTTTTGAGCCCGCGTTTTCAAACAAAGTTAAAGGGTATATACAGTTCATGAAGGCGAAGCTGGTGATATACAGAGTTTGCCAAGACGAGATCAGTTCTAAAGACTACTTGAAATAGAAGCACACATGGTCATTAGACCATATCCTATCTTCACCTGATGAGTATCGCAATAGCAATACAATAGCAATAAAAGATTTGCAATATGGAAATAGAACAGCATGCTCCAAGCTGTCCAACATCTATCCAACAATAATTGTTCCGAATGTTCACTTTTCAGCTCTCTAGTCACTTCATTGATAACAAAAAGTGAAGATTTTCGTTCTCAAACTTCGCAATGGCATAGCGATTTCTTGTGCAACCTAACTGTTCGATTGAGATTAACTCATATATCCAGATGTATTTTCCAAATTGTTTCAGCCAAGAACTTCCGATCCCATTAATGACGAGTTCTTCGGAAAACTTTAGACAATAACAGTTGAATCGGTCAGGGTCAGCGACCTCGCTGTACTTCAGCATTTTTCATTGGCAGAGTACACTTATTTTTGCCGAGAATGATGAAAAATGTCGCTCATCAGCTGTCGGGTAATGCGCGTCCCTTGATGACATCATCCCCAGATTATGAGTATAGAAGAGGAGAATCGGTATCGGTAACGCACCCATCGTCACTATGATTGAAATCATTTATGTATATTATCAAGAACAATTAATTAATTAATTTAATAAACCCTCCACGAACTTCAGCAAATCCGAGCAACCTATCAGTAGGTCCTTCTACCTGGCTTCGGGCCCACTATTTCAATTTGCTCCTAAAAAAAATAAGTTTCAGAAGAGCCCTTCTGAAGTCTCATTTTCTAGACAATCCATTGCGGTTAGACGATAAATATGTATGTATAAGCTCCGCCTCTCAACTGCTTTCCCATATACAGTTCCCAAGACTTAATGACTGCGTTATCTGCGAGAAAATTCGCCCAATAGCTGTCCTATAGCATGAGCTCGGGGGTTTCAGTGACGAACAGGATTCCAGCCAAACCACTTTTTGAAAGAGAAAGGGAGCATTTGCGATAAGACGACATTATTAAAACGATACCAAGATTCCGGCAAGAACCGTAATAATCCTGCTCGGGTCCCACACGTGCCAAGCACATAGAAGCATAAAAAATAACTTAAAAAGGCCAAGGAAATTCTTTCAGGATTTTCTCAACCTCCAAAAGAATAATCGACATAGTATACGGAAAGTTGAAAAGCCTAGTACACGCTAGCCATTCCCATAAGCCGTACAGGTCCATTCCCAACAATCTTGTGAACACGAAAGCCAAAATCAACAGACAATGTGGATAGAAGGAACTGTATACGAGTAGTGGCATATCTTCCTTTCCATAATTTTTCATTATTTCAGCTTCTCTCATCTGAATCATCACCACTACTGCCAACTGATCAAACGATTTGAGGATGTTGTCAAGTAATCCATGAAAATAGGCATTTATAAGAGCGGAGAGAGCCTAGTGAATTTTGAAGGGAAGGATAGGAAAGAATTTTTTTATATGATGACAAAAACTGCCATAGCGATATATGCAAACGAATTGTTGAAGGATAAAGGCTAAAAATTTGGCGAATCCCACTTTGGGATGCGACTCCGCTTATGACTTCCATTCAGAATTTTACTGGATGCATGTTTGGCCGATACAATAGCTTCCTGTAATCGTATCTGCCAAACACGCGGTAGAGAACTGATGGAAAGGTAAGTGCTTTCCCCCTCCTGGACGAGTATGTTAAAAATTCGCCGAACCAGGAGGGTTGGAAGGCATGGTTGATTTCACTTAGCCACTGATCACCTACAACCACGCCACCTCTGCCGCGAATATGTAGTTGTATATACTGCTAAATTTCCTGTGAATAAAAGTGAGTCAAACCTTTAGATTACCGGAATGAATCTGAATGTCAAAGACTAGTAACGAGACAATCTTTCTGTACCAGCCAATACCCCTCGTACAAAGAAAACAGAAAGGAACTCAGTGACTGATAGAACTCTGCTTACAGGCAGAGAGCTAACATCTGGCTGTTAGCCCTAGAAGATTGAGGTTGATAACCAATAACATATTAAAATGCACCTGTTCAAGTCTGGGCATTGTCTTACAAACAATAGCTCAGAGACGAGAAAGTACCGTGCCTTTGAATCACGTTGATAGGCTGCTTTTTCGTTGGACCGAATATTCAGTAGCGACATCTACGCAGTACCCTTAGAATCGAACACGACCACGGTCGTTGATTCTGTGGGTACTGGATAGATGTAGCTGTCGCTAGTGAATGCTCGGACCAGACGAAAAGGCAGGCTATCAACGTGATTTGTCGAGACACTACGAGGCCAGCAATAAGACGATCCTGCAAGTAATAGCGAATCTGTGAAATGTTTGCGGGAGGACATGGCTCTCACTACGCAGCAAAACCAGTAAATGTCGTGCCGTAAAGTTTTTCAGTACAAAGCCACCCATTCAGCTGAAGAAGGTCGTGGGACAGCTCGAAGGGCCACCGAGCATCGTAAAGGCACTGGTTATGCACCGGTTCACAAAAACGTTTAACGACCTTTCGACGTTTACGGCACATATCCAAGGAACCGGTAGGTTAATCTAAGCAGTTCCATTCGGATTCAGACTATAATCAAGGGTTCATGCGTAACGGTTCCATTAAGCAGGCTGGATTTCACCGGACTATTAAATACAGCGGAAGAGATTTGAAAGAGAATGCACAAATGGAGAGAAAAATAAAAGAGAGTGAAAGAGAAAGAGATGTCACCGAAACGCAGTCATAGAACATCGAAAAGTCAAACAAGTTCTCATAAAAATTGGCCAGTAATTAGGTGAGAATACCAACTCCGAAAGATAAACAGAGCTCCATCGACATCGACTTTATTTGCCCGAAAGCGCCCCGAATGAGCATTCCTACAGAACCGAAGAGGCGCCACAAGGTTTATCAATTCTTGAATGTGTAACATTTAATCCTTTTACGGAGCAGTTCTTTTGATAAGTAAGCAAAGAGGCCTGAAGTTGTTCCGGTTGGTGACACTGAAAGAAAACCAGAGTTGTTCAGAAACTAGGGTGTGACTTATTTTCAGGGATCATCCTGGCGTGATTTGCCACCTCCTGAGCCTCATAACAATGTTTGATTTCATCTAAGCCTTACGCTTATTCTATGCCAAGCAAAACTTTCGTGGTCTGTCTGGGGACAAGGACTACGTGAACCAATCCCTCACCACCAGAAGATCCTTTGCGCTCGAGCAACTAGTTTTATTCTCTTGAACGGTACTGAAAATGATAACTATCTGAAAAGCACCGGCGACTAAAGAAAGAGTTTGAAGTTTGAATGTGGATAATAAAGGATGCGATAAGGAAATGATATGGCTTTAAGCGTCCAAATGAAGAACGAAATACCTTTAATGGCGCATTCCTTTAAACTTCAATCAAAATTGTTTCTCCAGTTTTTCAGAAGCTGGAGGGGGAGGCATGCAGTGACAACCTCTCAAAGGCGAAGTACTTCAAAAGCAATACGTGTTGAAAAAAATCTTAACAGTACCTTATAATATATAATACTATGCCATGCAGCTGGGCATACTTTAGGCACTGATTACGCTTCCCGTTGACGTTCCAGGAAATGGGAAGTGAGGTAAATGAGAGCGCCTCGAAATTCAAGAAAGACAAAAAATTCGATAGAATACAGTGAAAAACTACACCTAACTACAAATGCAGGACGTGAGCCTGAACTTGTTTCTTATGCAACAGCGATGGATCGCGGCGCCAATTTACACGACGTGGGCCAGTTTCATCGCTAGATTACCCGCTAGTTGGAACGAAAAGTCAAGATGAGGAAAGTGAAAAGCGGCGAAAAAAGAAGTCTAGATGCTCGATGAAGCAGATAGAGCATAGAAACTGTGACAAGTTGCCACCTTTTCTCGTTCTTTACTTTCTAATAATGATCAAATAGGCCCCCACCTCTCGACGGCTACGGTATCTGGTAGGAAAAAGTGGAGTAGTTTAATCCCTAAACAAAAAACGAAGAAATAACGCGACTTTTGTACTAACAATTATTTCTTGTCGGCATGTTTCCAAAAGGTAACTCCATGGATAGTTGGGTTATTTCATTCTTAACGTTGACCTGAATAGACAATGACCTTTTTGTTGAAGGTCCCCTGAACAGCAATCCCCAAGGTCATACCAGGAACTCGAACATACGGAAGGTGACTTTCATAGTATTGTTCCATCAACTGAAAGATTTCGTGTCCACTATCCCGCAACCAGCGCCATCCCGTGCCTTGGAAGTAGTGAATCGGTCGTAGTGCTCGGCTGCTGCTCGATTCTTTCTCATAGCCAGCTTTTGACAAGCACTATTAAGAGAAGTTTTCGTCCGAATTCAAGTTTATTACCATCTAGATCTACTCGAACTGACCGGAGCGATCATAATATGGCTTAAATAAGTTAACGAACTAGTTTGTTCTCAGAAAGGACCAAGTCTCCGGAATCTCATGGCATTAATCAGTTTTGCTTTGAGATGCGTCCCGCATTTGACCAGTATACAGAATCGTAGTAACGTCCGGATGCATATAGGCTCATAAAATGACTTGCGGTGGCCAGTCCATAAGAAATCAGTAGACTCCAGTCTATCTGGTTACGACTATTCGGCCACGAAGGGAAGAAAGGGGATTGCTTGGGCGAGTATTGATCCGGGATGCTCGTGGTGATATGTGGTGAGCCACAGGCTAATATACCACCTCCACCCCTTTAAGAAAACACTACTACTGATTTTTCCATCGCGTCACATGCTCATATGGAAACTTCAGTACCCTCTTCGCAAGTCCTCTCTTATTCTCAGCAACACGCCGTAACTCAGTCATCTATTAAACCTAAGTCCAGGGATTCTTACTTTTACTCGCTCTTCTCGATTATTCATTGAGATTTCTTGCGAGATCCGCAAAGATTGTTGACTGTGTCAATGCTTGCATGATTACAATGGAAACTGCACATTCAGCTCACTCGATTTTTAGAAACCCCAGAAATATGGACTTATGGCACAGTCTGACTAGATTTGTGTTGTGAAGCTCGATAGCAGCAGTCAAGTGCCAGAGGAGTGATGATTAAAAAAATCAACAAAAGACGACGAACTCTCACAATAACCCTTCACCTTCCGCTTTTTCCGTACTTATTATCCAATTTCCTGTTCTCAGGCTATTTTTTGCGCGTCATACCACAACTCTCCCGTTCATTTTCATTACTATCTCAGCAGACTGTCCACAAAACAGAAACTGAGCACTAAGTGCGCCTTCTATGTATGTTGCTCATCAGTGGATTGAATACATCAACCGAGGGTGAAGTAGCCACTACTTATCAGCAAAGTACATATCATACTCGATCTCATTAAAAGGCAAAGCAGGTAGTCAAAAAAGAGCCTACTGTTAACCGATTACTCCTTAAGATGAAGCGCGCACTCGGCTTTGATGAAAGCTGCAGTGGCAATTCAAAACTTAGCCTACATAGTGACTCCTTGCCGTTGTACAATATGAGGGTCCTCAATTTCACAGACGAAGCCGGCATCAATCAACCAACATGGGAACAACGAATCAATTGACTGAATTAATCAGGATCGCACCAAATGTGAATGGTCAGGCGTACTGCACTCAGTCACAACGCCTCTAGCCTCTGCCTATCTTCTATCTTCAGTGATAGCACAACAGCTGAGTAGATCGAGCACGAGACCAGTGATTCTTAGATAGTACTGCTCACGAACAGTGATAAAAGACTATAATTTCGAAGAGCATCAAATAGTCGACTTCATTTTTTACGTTAGTAAGCCAATCCATTTTTAAAGACTAACTCCATTCATATGGAGAGGGGAGGGGGAATACGAATTAGATCCGTGAAGACTTTCCGAAACCAATGGGATCCCCTTTCCACCGTAGTCGGTCAAAGGGGAACAGCCTTGTTTAACAGGATTGGAGGCACAGTTCCCGGTAATTTTTGGCGATATTTAGTTTTGACGATTTATGCAAATGATGATTCAGAATAATGCAAATGTGGTGAAAAAGTGCGAAGGTGCGTATTTAGAGGCATAAGACTTCAAAAAGTAGTAGAACAAGGGGCTGGGCGAGGATGTAACGACAAGAGACGACAACGACAGACGGCATGGGAGGAGTATTTGGACGAGCTGCCCAAATGTGTGAGCTATTGCGTAGAGATGGTCACAGCAAGCTGCCTGCGAGCAACGTATGCAAGTGCGAATGGTGCTAACTCTACTATAACGCCTACTACTGTAAGGCTGTGAGAACTCATCCGCCTTAAGTCGACGAAGCCGCTTTTGGGGACCTTATTACGCCGTATCCGGCCATTTCTCCACAGCGTCCCTTGTGTTAATCTTGGGAGCTATAGGTTCAATCTGGGGAGATATCTCACAAACCATTTTTATCGTGAACTGCGCCTTCAAAGCACTGGTCGGAATCGGATGACCTCTTCAAGTCCATTCAATACAAAGGGACTCGAAACCGTCTATAAATTGAGAACGCCCAGAGGTACTATTTGTTTCGTTGTCCTTGATTAATACGACTGAAGAAAAATGACATATATGTCTAAATAGGTAGTTTGGTTAAAGGAAGGATGCACACAATGTGGCAGTGTTTGTGAGGTCATTCTCTCCTACATAATCGTCACTGTTTGGTTGAGCGATTACATAGCCAGCACAGGTTATTAGCCGCCGAACTAATCGGCTAAAACATGTGACTGACCGGTATGCTATTTTTTACGACCCCTAGCCTAAAAACGAATCCAGTACTTCTAAATAAACAGACGGGGTAGATAAAATTCGGTTGCACAGGACTATGATTTTTCCAGCCCAAAATCAACCGCCCGCCCATCGCTAAAAATCCTGCCATCATTTGCACCAAAGAAGCGATGAGATTAGCGAGGTATTGTGCTTAATGCGCATTTTCTGTTATTTCGGAATTCATCCGAGTTTTGCCCCTTCGTCGAAACAGCTTCTCCTGTGATTCACGTCGATCTATCGTCCTCTGTCCTGATTCTCAGGTATAGGGCAGGGGTGCTGCAGTCTCTAAGGGCAGCCCGTAAAGCACGTGCATTTATGGGGGCAAATCCTTTCCGTCAGGCACACTCTGTCGATTACTCGTGTAGATGTCGGGTTCGTTGGTGAATGGAAAAACATATTTAAACCTCTGACGACCTCGAATTTCACTGTGACGAGACACCGTTTGAAAGCGAACGAATGTCGAGTGCTATGTAACCCAGAAGAAATGGTGAATGTTCATTTGTTTTCCTTGTTCTTCCAAGAAGGAATGCAAAAAGTCCACAATCAAAAAAGGAGCACTGAGAAGTCTGCATGATTCTTAAGGACCAGCTTACCAATTTATGTTACGAGTTACTGCTGTCATCATATAGCAGGATCGGAGGTGGGACAGTTGCAAACAACGCTAGTTTAACAGGGTTGGCCCAGGACGGAACTTTACATTTCACTCGGCTCAGGAAATTGCTATCGAATTAGTATGGTAGAATGAACACTCCTTTCCACACCGCTTGATTTCCGCAAGTCTTCACATAGACCATTTGTAAGTTTGAGTCCACTACCATCTCGGTGCGAAATGAACGTCGAATGAAGGATTCAAGGCGAACACTTTGCCCGTTAAAGGTACGGCTCACGATAAAAAAGGTTACTGGGTTCTTCGTTTAGGAATACTCAGCGCCCCCCATGGGTGGTAGAAGGGACCCTCTCGCTCCCACAATCTCGGCATATTTCCTCCGTTTTTCTTTTTGCTGCCGCGATTCCTTATTTGATTTCCTACTCCTAGAGGCTGAAAAAGGTGAGCTACTTTTGCAGTTATTAGGTTTTTTTGTTTATTTATGCTTACAAGTGAATGAATTTTTGCTTACCATTGTCTGCTATTCGCACCAGGACCCACACGCGCGCAGTGAAACACACTGTTCAGCTCGTTCGGACGGCTCACTATTCTTCTTTTTCTGGTTTCATTCGCGTCCAGCCCCCTTTTTAACGAATTTTCGAAGCCTTTTTTCACTTTGGAAACACCGATGCACGCAGTTTCTTCACCTCATTCGCGCTAGTTTCGATCTTGTCTTCCTTTTTTTATCATAATCTGGATTACCCAAAATTATCGTGATCTGTGCCTTTAATGGCGGCTATCAGTCTTTACTGGTAAGCAATGATAACAGAACAGTTTAAAAAGAGCAGTGCGGTGGGTGAGGTTCATTTTTATAAGTCTACTCGGTGCTGCTCGGCGATCTATGTCAGGTCCTGATGGGAAACCGGTTGTTTACTATCACATAAAGTAATCACTGCTTCGCTTCCAGACGCCGGCCCTGTACAATTACCAAAAGGAAAAATAGTAGGTCAACGATGGAGGATTATAAAGAAACTTGGCGAAGGCGGCTGCGGCTCCGTATATAAAGTTCAAGATATCAAGAATCATAACGCTGAAGTGTGTTTTCATTGTATCGATAGCTCAGTAATGTGTTGTTCTCTCCCATTCACTCGAGCTGAGTGAGCAAATTTTGCATATGTAGCACCAGAGGTACCTTGATCATT